>LGRX02032953.1:0-14214 GCA_001247695.2 Cymbomonas tetramitiformis
TATCCTACCACACGCATAACACACGCCCACAGAGATACACACCTATCCTAGCACAGGTATAGCACACGCACAGAGAGGCTCACACATATCCTGGCAAAAACATAACACTCACACAAACAGATACACACATATCCTGGCATACGCATATCACACGCACAGAGATACACACATATCCTAGCATAGGCATAACACTACAGGCACACACATATTCACACATATTCTAGCATAGGCACAGCACTCGTACAGAGATTCACATATATTCTAGCATAAGCATAGCACACCCACACAGACATACACATATCTTATTCCATGTTTTCTATTACATATGCTATGCCATGTGCTTTATGCCACAGGCAAAGGTTCTCTGTGCTTATTGCCCAAACATACCTGCTCGTATCTATTTCTGTGGGCAACCAGATACACATACATATCTCTATCAGTTTTATTGCCTCTACTAAGGGCATACACTTGTCACACACAAAGGGCATCTTGCATAAAAGAGTAGGGAAGGGGTAATCACTTACGTTTGAGGAAACTGTAGACGCCTTCAAGGAGGCCACCTCGACTTTCACATCATCCACAGACTTCTTTATATCTCTCAAAGCCTCTCCAATCGTTGTACTCAAGGTTTCCACTATGGCGGTCAAACTTTTATTCATTTGACGGAAGTTTGCTAATATTAAGTCGTGTTCGTGATCGAAGTTCAGATCTACCTCACCCTGGCGAAACTAAAAATGAATATAAAAATTGACCAGGTGCCATATATAAACACAAGTGATAATATTTGGCGCTCGATACAACACTCCAAGAAACCAAAATACTCTTTACATATACATATACATATTTTCCCCCCTAGTTGTTCAAGCCCACTTAGCCAAACGCCTCGCAAGTGTGTCGTGCAAATCTCTCGCAGTTGGTCTCTCATGGTATTCACCAAAACACTTGCTCACCACTTTCCCCACACCGCCATATTCCTCTACACTTTCTCTAAACATTTTCACCTTCACGTGACCCTTATTCCCTTCCCCCTGCTGGTGGGACATCAATATATCCACCATAACAAAACCAACAGCATACATGTCGGTGCATTTGTTTACCCGAGCACCTTGTCCTTCGAGCTCAGGTGCTAGCCAAAAACACTTTTTCAGAGAGATTTCTCTCTCTTTCACAGATTTTGTCGAAAATCTCGGTGGAGCGCACTCCACACGACACGACATACCAAAGTCAATTATTTTCACCACCACACCTCCATTTTGGCTCGCAGGGCACACGAGAATATTGTTCCCTTTTATGTCACCGTGCACAATTTCTCGTGCGTGGAGGTCCCTCACTGCCTTCACTAGTTGCATAGCGAGGCTATACTTCACTCCACGCGACACCCCCCCTTTTTTCACATAATCCCATAACGTGGTGATGCCTCGTTGACCAACCACCAAAAAAGGATATCGCTCATGGCCTCTAGAAGACATCCTTATTCCATAACCCACTAGTGGAAGAGTCGCACAGCACGCTTGCCCT
Source organism: Cymbomonas tetramitiformis (assembly GCA_001247695.2). Classification (NCBI taxonomy): domain Eukaryota; kingdom Viridiplantae; phylum Chlorophyta; class Pyramimonadophyceae; order Pyramimonadales; family Pyramimonadaceae; genus Cymbomonas; species Cymbomonas tetramitiformis. Next base: position 1,519 of record LGRX02032953.1, read on the forward strand.
GCGAGGAGGTGCATGAGCATCTCTTGCAAACAAAGCTGGAACTTCATGTTACCCTTTTGTTGAAAAAACTTTACCACTACATGTTCTGTTCCATTCAGCACACCGTCCAAATACACCCTTCCGAACCCTCCTTTCTTTACCCCAATATCACTCGCTCCAGTTCCAAGTGAGATATCCTTGGTCATATACCGAGGTATCATACACGTTGCTGCCCCGTCCTTAAGGACAGACTCACTCACACCGTGCTCACACTTCACAGCACTGTTGATCACACCGATCACAGTATTTTCCAACATATTACAACCACCACCACCAACCTCCACACCTGAACTCCATTTACTTGCTGCGTGCTCCTGTGTCATTGCCTCCTCACGTGGTGTACTACAAGCCTCTAACTTCACTTCCTTTTCTAGGGACTTCACTTTATTTTCTAGGGCAACTCTCTTTAGGTGCTTTCCTAATCTTCGTATTCGGTTTCTTCGTGTGCACTTCGATAAACTACGACCCACTTTGCCTCCCTCTAGTTCAAACACACCCCGCTGTAACAGGCGTGCCCTTTGTACCGCATCTCAAGTGATATGTATATTCCACATGGGTTCCCTATATGTTAAGTACAACGTACCTCCATGTCTCCTGTTGCTCCACCTCCTCCATCGGTTTCCTCTTCCGCGCCTCCCGCCTGTTAAGCTCAAGTGCCAATGACGCCGAACTGTCATCACAAATATCTTGCTCTCATGATCGCCAGTCGATAAAACCGAGAGGTAGGTCGGTCACAAAAGCATGCGCTCATATAGCTTACACAGGTATATTGCTGAACCTATACCCTCTTCGTGGCGCAGCGGGAGACAAGTGGTCACAGACACATGAGTGTCAGACCTACTCTAACCCAAGATGCCATACATAACAGCAAGGCCAATACCTTGCTGCTTGCGGATCAAGGGCGCTCCAAACAAACCCACAGACCAAGGGTGCAGGCGCCTTCTTCTACTAGAGTAGAAAGCGTGACCACAGTGGTTCCTTCAATGGCACAGTCACCAGTGTGTGGCCAAGGGAGTTCGTTTTTGCTGGGCCCCACTAGGGTATACGTTCAACAGTACACTCGTGAAAGCTATATGTCTTACTTGGCACTATACACGACTCCTCGCACTCCTGGTTCCTTCAATGGCACAGTCACCAATGTGTGGCCAAGGGAGTTCGTTTTTGCTGTGCCCCACTAGGCTAAACGTTCAACAGTACACTCTTGAAAGCTATATGTCTTACTTGGCATTAGACACGACTCCTCGCACTCCTAACATATGCACACAGCTTACCTCGGGGCAATGACGGGTGAGGCCTTCCTCAGCACCGTCTTCGTGATCCTCGCCACGTTGATCACGGTCTTCTTGATCCTCAAGATCACCGCCTCTTCCAGCCTAAAACACATACCACATATCTTAGCACACCTAAAACACTAAAACACATAACTTTAACGAGGAAGAGTAAGAAAGTGTACAAATGACTCATCTGCAAAGGACTCATATGACACCGATTAATATTTTATTTTTCTTTAACTGTGTGACCCGACTGTAGCTTTTGTCCATATTTACCTGTGCTGCTTGTACCTTCTTTTGTAAAAGCATCTGCTGATGCTTATACCACAATACTTCTTGTTCAGTCCAGTTACAGTACGGAGTTGGTTCTTCACCTTCACCACCACCGTCTTCACCTTCACCACCACCGTCAGCATTGTTGCCAATCCCACCCCCACCCTGTTCCTCCTCCATGTAATGTGCATCTTCTACATTTTCCTCCTCGTCCTCACCTCCTCCATGCATCTCCTCACCACCCTCTCCATCCACAGTGTGGCATCCATCTTCCTCATCAGCTGGTGCCTCTCGAGCCTTTTCATCTTGTATCGACCTGACACCTCGAGTAGCTACCCCCGTGTAATATATAGGGTTCCTTTGGACGGGGGCGCGTCTATCTACGCTTGATCGAGCATATTGCTTGCTGTATCCTGTACTGGTTGCTTCTGCACTCCTACTTAGAGCTTGTCTTTTCCCGCTCCGATCTTGCGTCTCCCCTCTCCCCTTACTTCCTCTCTTGTTACCACTTGTAGTGTTCGTCATGAGAAGCTGTCTATGAGAAACAGATGCCATATGCTAACACTCTAAATTTTAAGACTTTAAAGTATCCTTGATATTTTCGCGCGTGAAATAAACCCTTATTCTGTTTTATGGTCAACGTCTTGTACTCAAAACGCTTCGAGTTTCGTTTAAACAACATAGTCTTTTTCAATCGATGTTCGAACGTTCGAATACACAACGCAAAACTTTCGTGGTCGCGCGACAAGCGATTGATGACATCGATCGACCTGCGCAGTCGGTAGTGCACGCCAAACTTTCGTGGTCGCGGTCGCGCGACCAGCGGTTTATGACATCGATCGACCGATTACCCTTCGAAACGAATACCGAGTACGCGATACACCGTATGAATATCCCAACACGGGCAGAAGCTTCACGTTACACTCAAGGTGGTTTTTGTATTTTGTGAAGTCCCCTCCAAGTAAAAAAACATGAACAGTACCGGTCCAGCGAAGAGATAATTCCTAAATATTCCACATGCGACAACCCCCGCGCTTTCCGTGTCCTAACCCTTCTTGTGGAAAAATATGTGCGACCAGGCGTGGGCTTCATTACCACCTCCGATCGACACTGTGTCGCAAAGTACACCCGGACTCCAATACACATGCAAGTCCCCCTACCCTACACAGCGACAGCTTGCATATTCGTGAAGACCTTGACGATTCTAACAATAATTTTGTCGTAGATCACGTGAACACTCGCGAACCAGAAATAGGCGGAGTACAGGCATCACAGGAGAGTTTTGGAGAACAGGTCGAAAAAAGTGCTTATGAAACTCACCTGGATCAAACATATCCGATTTTCCCAGAGCCTCCACAGCGCGATCCTACGCAGTCGCAGTCTCCATTATCCCCAGACGAAATCGCTATATCCGAAATATTGAAAAGTCTATCTCATCGACTTGGTGACAAGCTTCTGAACCTTATTCACTCTCCAGGTTTCACTCCAGCACAGATCCGGTTTGTCACATCCCTAGATATGTACAAGTACGTGCTAGATTCCAAGGGCAAAAAGTGGGCTCCTCCAAAAAATATGGCGAGACCTGGCGATGGTCAAGACTTATGGCTTCACTATGTTGAAGACCCATGTGTGGAGCTCCAAAAAATTGTAGAGGACCCTAGGAACAGACCGTTTGAGCTTTGCCCAGCCTCACAAAACACACCCTCAAATGAGGACAGCGACCATGTGTATACTACCTTTCAAAGTGGGGAGGCATTCAAGTTGGCTTTTAACTCTATTCCTCCGAAGTCCTTGCTCATACCTTGGAGTTTTTGGGGAGATGGGTCACTTCTTTCGCTTGGGAGCAAGTTCGAGTTCCATCCCATTGTGATTAAATGCCCCGCCCTGCACATCAACGATGTCAACAGCGATCACGCACGAGGTCTCTTGGGTTTACTGCCTTCACTGCACGCTAAGCCAGAGCTCGGTTTGGGAGATAATAGCTTCAAATTTCGCCAACGAAAACGAGAACTCCTCCACGAGTGCCTGGAGGTCATTCTTAAACCACTCAAGGAAGCTTCGTGGAGTGGGGTTGTTATGAAACCTGGTGCTTATCCTCGAACACTGTGCTATCCGTGGTTGGCTTATGTTAATGTTGACCTCCTTGAAGGTTGGAGCCTCGCGTGCTTGAAGATGCATACCCCCGACATACACCGACACGTCAAAAATTCAGAGATCTCAACCAGGTATAGCGAACCAGTGAGCAACTTCAATACACGGCGTAGCAGTGTGCTTGCTCAAGGTGTGGACCTGGCGATCGAGATACGAAACACTGGCGCTCGAGGGTGTGTTGAAAAGGTCAAGCAGATTGAGGATCATTATGGCATTTGGCCGGTCGTGAGTGCGCTTCGTGGTTTTAGGGGTACCGATCCAGTGCACTGTATCTCAAGTGCAGACGTCACTCACCAAGATAACAGTGGAGTTGGGCTACAGCTTACACTAGCACTACTCTATGATATAAAGACTTTTTTCACAAGGTCTTCGAACGTGGTGGGTGTGATCAACTCAAGGTTAGCGCAGCTCGCTAGGCTCAGCGCGGTGGGACTCCCTTCAAATGTGGCGAAGGTGTGGGCCAACATTTATCTTTATTGCCCAAACACAGCTAAACATACCTTTTACCTGTGACCGAGTACCCACATACATATAGAAATATGTGCATACCCCATGTTTTTTCATAAGCACTTCCAAAAGGGTTTGTGAAAACCTTTCTTATGTTATTGTATGGTGTGACAGATTGGTGCAGGAAACATAAGTGCACACGAAAGGGCAAGCGTCGTTGCCTACTTGCCTTATGTCCTCGTTGGAATTTTCCCAAACAACTCTCGGGTGGAGGTATTTGTGCTCTACAACGAATGGCGACAGCTCAGAGACATGCGTAAACACTCCCAGCAAAGCCTTGGTACCTTAGCAAACAAACGGATACAAACCCAAAGCAAAATATTGTCTGTCTTCCCTATTCGAAATGCTCAAGAAGGTGGTTGGAACTTTCCAAAGTTTTGGAATATGCGACAGTATGAGCACTGGATCCCTAATGTTGGCAGTGCTAGCTTAACTGACACAGGCTCTGATGAGAGAACCAATAAAAACATCAAGAGTGGTTCTCAAGCCTTAAACAACAGAGTGAATCAAACCAACAACATTCTTATGCGTGAACTCATGGTTAAAGAGGAGCTCGAAGCTATTAAAGCTGCCACAGGTGCATCTCGTGGAGGCTTTGGGATCACACAGCGTGCTGCAGATACCATGGAGTGCGCCTTAACAAAAAAACCTCACCTTGTAAAATATGAAGAACTTCTACACGGTGATCCCCTTTTGCTGTCAAAAGAGGTCCGTGCTCTCTTAGCAAGTCAACCTGAACTTAAACATTTTGCACGCAAACTGGTTAGTTTCGTTATGGAGGGGGGAAGTGCTGGACACACGGCTGGACGCAGAGTGTACATACATAAAGCTGTAGCAATGCCACCAGCAGAAGACGACTCCGAGGGGACATATATCATCCGTGCAGCCTCCAAGTTCCATGGCGAGCCTAGATTCGATACTGTCAAAGTTAGGATGGCCACCTCCCTAGAGCCAGACCTACCAGATGAATATATGCAAGTGAGAACAATATTCTCCTATTATAGTGCACAGGACGCAGGACTCCGTGAACCTAGAGTGCACGTTGCAATTTTCGGAAGATGGTATCAGAGGATGGGAGTCTCCACGCACCTTCAAAGTATGCGCTTAAAATGGGAAAGTCACAAAGTAGGAAGGCTCACCCTTCCATACCGATATGATTGTATATTTTTAGACAGTATCAGGTTAGAGCGGGTCGTGATAATACCAAACTTTGAAGACTCACCTGGGACTCATGAGGATGCAAAAACTTTTTATGTATATAGAAATTGGGGCTAATAATAACCCGGTCTGTAGTTAAAGTGTTTGTGCTATGCTGTGTGTCTCACAACTTCACAATAGTAGGTACCAAAAAGCTCTTCAAAAGTCTTTGTGCGTGGCCTGATATGCACCTTGCATTTACTGTATATCCTATTTAAAGTTCTTCAAGTAAAGCCCTAGCATGTACCTCCGAAATAAGGGTCCAGGGATACTGTCACCTATGCGCTGAGCTCCCACATGAAACCCAACATCTGCATCTGAGCCTTGGTGCAGTACAAAACCTCCGTGGGATATATGTACTTCAACACCAGTTTGAGGACAAATATACACACCGGAATAAGCATCCAGTTGCTCTTGCGTCAACACCTCTTCTGGGTTATCACTAATTATAACGTTGCATATGAGGGTATAGCTGAAACCCTTGTTGGTATCCAAATGTACGTGCAAGTGACAAGGGCTCCACTGCATATGCAAGTGACAATATTACGGCACATATCTTAGCACACGCACAGATACACACATATTCCAGCACATATCTTAACACACGCACATAGATATACACATATCTTAGCACACGCACAGGTACACACATATCTTAACACATATCCTAGCACAGGCTGAGCACACGCACAGATATACATATATAAGATATACGCATAACACTATATGCAGGTGACAAGGGCTCCACTGCATATGCAAGTGACAAGGGCTATACTGTGTGGGCAAGTGGCAAGGGCTCCACTATATATACAAGTGGCAAGGGCTCCACTGTATATGCAAGTGGCAAGGGCTCCACTATATATGCAGGTGACAAGGGCTCCACTGCATATGCAAGTGACAATATTTCAGCACATATCTTTGCACACGCACAGCTACCCACATATTCCAGCACATATCTTAACACACGCACATAGATATACACATATCTTAGCACACGCACAGGTACACACATATCTTAACACATATCCTAGCACAGGCTGAGCACACGCACAGATATACATATATAAGATATACGCATAACACTATATGCAGGTGACAAGGGCTCCACTGCATATGCAAGTGACAAGGGCTATACTGTGTGGGCAAGTGGCAAGGGCTCCACTATATATACAAGTGGCAAGGGCTCCACTGTATATGCAAGTGGCAAGGGCTCCACTATATATGCAGGTGACAAGGGCTCCACTGCATATGCAAGTGACAATATTTCAGCACATATCTTTGCACACGCACAGCTACCCACATATTCCAGCACATATCTTAGCACACGCACATAGATATACACATATCTTAGCACACGCACATACAGGTACACACATATCTTAACAAATATCCTAGCACAAGCTTAGCGCACGCACATATATACATATATTCTAGCACAGGCATAGCACAAGCACACGCTTAGTCATATATTCTAGCACAAGCATAGCACACGCACATAGGTATACACATATGTTAACACATATCTTAGCACACGCACAACTACCCACATATCTTAGCACATATCTAAGCACACGCACAGCTACCCACTTATTCAGACTATATTTAGCACACACCACTGACTACCCACATATTTCAGCACATATCTCAGCACACGCACAGCTACCCACATATTTCAGCACATATCTTAGCACACGCGCAGATACCCACATATTTCAGCACACATATCTCAGCACACGCACGGGTACACACATATCTTAACACATATCCTAGCACAGGCTGAGCACACGCACCGATATACATATATAAGATATACGCATAACACTATATGCAAGTGACAAGGGCTCCACTGTATATGCAAGTGGCGAAGGCTCCACTGCATATGCAAGTGACAATATTACAGCACATATCTTAGCACACGCACAGATACCCACATATTCCAGCACATACCTTAGCACACGCACACAAATATACACGTATCTAAGCACACGCACAGGTACACGCATATCTTAACACATATCCTAGCACAAGCTTAGCACACGCACATATATACATATATTATAGCACAGGCATAGCCCAAGCACACGCTTAGTCATATATTCTAGCACAAGCATAGCACACGCACACAGGTACGCGCATATGTCAACACATATCTTAGCACACGCACAGCTACCCACATATCTTAGCACATATCTTAGCACATATCTTAGCACCCGCAGAGATACACACATATCTTAAGACATATCTTAGCACACTCACAGCTACACGCATTTCTTAAGTGTGTATCTATCTTTGTGCGTGTGCTATGTCTGTGTGAGAACTGGAAGTCGTGGTTGGGATATGGTTTCCAACTCTAATAAGAACAAGGCCTAATAAACATGGAATAGACAGAAAGCGAGAGTGAGTGAGAAAGAGAAAGAGAGAGAGAGAGGGGTGCTTACTTAATGCAGGGAGATAGTCACACTCAGGGAATATGCCGGTGTTCACAAGGCGCGCCACGAGCACGTTTCCCCAAAGGAGTCCCAACGCAAAGGGTTTCCCCAAAGGGGCAGCTGGGAGGCTCCCTTTACCAAGGAGGTCAATAAACATTTGCACATATCTTAGCACATATCTGAGCACACGCACAGATACCCACATATTTCAGCACATATCTTAGCACACGCACAGATACCCACATATTTCAGCACACATATCTCAGCACACGCACAGGTACACACATATCTTAACACATATCCTAGCACAGGCTGAGCACACGCACAGATATACATATATAAGATATACGCATAACACTATATGCAAGTGACAAGGGCTCCACTGTATATGCAAGTGGCGAAGGCTCCACTGCATATGCAAGTGACAATATTTCAGCACATATCTTAGCACACGCACAGATACCCACATATTCCAGCACATACCTTAGCACACGCACATAAATATACACGTATCTTAGCACACGCACAGGTACACACATATCTGAACGCATATCCTAGCACAAGCTTAGCACACGCACATATATACATATATTACAGCACAGGCATAGCACAAGCACACGGTTGGTCATATATTCTAGCACAAGCATAGCACACGCACACAGGTACGCGCATATGTCAACACATATCTTAGCACACGCACAGCTACCCACATATCTTAGCACATATCTCAGCACACGCACAGATACCCACATATCTTAACACATATCTTAGCACACGCACAGATACATGCATATTTTAACACATATCCTCGCACAGGCACAGATACCCACATCTTTCAGCACATATCTTAGGACACACAGAGATACCCACATATCTTAACACATATCCTGGCACAGGCTTTGCTCACGCACAGATATACATATATTCTAGCACAGCCATAGGACACGCACAGAGTTACTCATATATTTTAGCACAGGCATAGCACACGGACATAGGTACACACATAGCTTGACTCATATCTTAACACACACGCAGATACATACATATGTTAACACATATCTTATTAGCACACGCACAGATACACACATATTCCAGCACATATCTTAGCACACGCACAGCTACCCACATATTTCAGGACATATCTTAGCACACGCACAGGCTCAGCACACGCACGGATGCACACATATCTTAAGACATATCTTAGCACACTCACAGCTACACGCATTTCTTAATTGTGTATCTATCTTTGTGCGTGTGCTATGTCTGTGTGAGAAATGGAAGTCGTGGTTGGGATATGGTTTCCAACTCTACTAATAAGAACAAGGCCTAATAAACATGGAATAAACAGAAAGCGAGAGTGAGTGAGAAAGAGAAAGAGAGAGAGAGAGAGAGAGGGGTCCTTACTTAATGCAGGGAGATAGTCACACTCAGGGAATATGCCGGTGTTCACAAGGCGCGCCACCAGCACGTTTCCCCAAAGGAGTCCCAACGCAAAGGGTTTCCCCAAAGGGGCAGCTGGGAGGCTCCCTTTACCAAGGAGGTCAATAAACATTTGCACGTCGTTGGGAGTATCCACCACATCGACGGACTGGATGGTCAACCACCGTCTTTCCACCCCACGCGTCTTGAAGATGCCATGTGGTGTCAATCCACATAGCACCCTCAGTTGCTCCACAGCAACTATGCCACCACCACCACAGTTTCATTCACTAAAAGCGCATAATGGAGCAGGTAGTTGTGCATGACATAATCAACGAAGGGGGGGTGCCAGGAGGGTGACTGTGAAGCAAAGAAGCACCAGAGGGGGCCGCTAGCCTAGCCTGACTGAAGTAAAAAGTTCAAGCACCGATAGAAAAAATGCAAGGGTTCGGGAACCAGCTGAAGGGCTAAGGAGAAAAGTGTGCCGATACAGGAGGTCGTGTATGAGACTAACCGGAAGCTTGTGCAACTGCCGTGCCGTAATGATGGCCTTCGGGAAGCAATCCTTCCAAAAGGCTCCGAGACCCAATCCGCCCCACGCCAAAACCATATGGGGTGGGGTTGGCGCCAAAGAAGTCAGGGATGGTCACCGACCCCTCCTCAGCATCCTCCACGTTCACAATGCCGAGGAGCAGAGCCTCAATGGTTGGGCCGTGCTCCCGGCGCGGCCAATGAAAAGGGCCCTGGCCACCAACCAGCTCGGCCAACTGTCCCTCCTGTAACCAGGAGTAGGAGCTTAGGAGGGTGACCAAGATTACCAAGAATATGGCCTCCTCCCGTTCACCAGCTTCGAGGCGGTTTTGCACTTCTAGACGAAGTGCAACCTCGAAGCCGTTGCAAGCTCTGTTGAATTGAAAGGCACACATACTCAGAAAGGTTACATATTCTGAGATGCCTAAGCATGAAATATAAGAGTTCAAGCATGCTTAAACAATACACGAACAATGGAGGGAGGGTGAGGGTGGTACCGGTCACTGCAAGACAGACGGGTTTTCAGATGCAACCTATCCCGCACGCTTGGGCTCAGCTGCTGGAAGGCCTCTGAAAACATCAAGAAGTGGACAAGGTTGTCCAGCGGAGCCTCTGAACCCCCCCACCCCTCACCCCGAGGCCCCCCGCCGTAGGTAGGAGACATAGGTGCACGAAATCTCGACCTGGTTTCTAGTGGGGATATGGGAAAAAACAAACCTAGCTAGACTTGTTGAACGCCCAGGACGCCCCTACCCCTGGAATGAACCCCACGTCCTTAAAAACATTAATGAAACCACTGACGTTGTTTCCAACATAAACAACAACATACCCATGAAGGGTAGGGGAGTCCACTTCCGGTCGCTCAGGATTAAAAAACGACGGTTTTTCCCGAAGGAACACGTGTGGTAGTGTGTACACCATTTCAAACCACTGGTATCCCACAGAGGCTTTGAGCAAAAGAATGCAACACTCCACGTTTCCTTCCTCACACTCCTTGACCGCACGCTTCAAAGCCCTTCCCATATTACTCTTCCCCCCTGTGGTTCCACCGGGAGGGTTGGCAAAAACCTTTTTAAACCACCTATTTCGCCTAGCATAACCGTCGCGTTTTTCTGAGTAATACTTCCTAGCCTTAACCCTTTCACGGTTACAATCTCGCTCGCTGAAGGGATCTAAATCTATTGTGCCTTCATAAACAGTCCTAACAAGATCAAGTATCCATATGGGAGTCCACCACCGGCAACTCTCAGCGGACGTCCAGGGTGTACAAGCTTTAACACGCGCATCTTCCGTAGATGTCCCTGCCTCTTTAAGGTCATGGCACACGGTGCTCAAATCGGAGAGGGTGATTCTTTGGCCAGGAAATTTTGTCAAGGCACATTGCCACACCCTATTCCTATTGCCCGTGATGCGTAAAAGTGCCTCTGCCTCACAAAAGGTTTCAGGAAGCCGGTCACAAGGTGACTCGGTGTGTGCCATTTCGTGCAACAATTTACCCATTGGAACATATCTCTCGTATGCAGTGCGGATACAGAATATGTTATCCGCGTTATTCTCACGAAAATAATAGTCTAGGGGCTCGTTATTCTCTGGGTCTTCCCTGTTCCTTTCGACTACTAAATAACATGCGAGCGCGCATGAGACGAACCCTCTAAACAAAAAAGATGTTAAGATCTCTCTTGAGCTCAGCGTACTCATCTGAGTAAACTGGGTTCGGACCATATCACCTGAGGTAGTAGCACCACCGTCAGCACAATCTCCGGAAACATCTTCGTTCGCACGTTCACGCACATCTGATCGCTTCCTTTTGTTATTCACCATTTTTTCCTACATGCGAACAAAAAAACCACACCAAACGCAATCCGTCAGAACGTCACCACGAACTCGAATCCCCAGGTGTTAAGAGGTGGGCCTTTTTAGCAGCTAAAAATGCCCACCTCTGACAATTCCAGTAAAAATTTACATATGTCCTGCAACCGTCAGTAAAAATATGTTCCCTATGTGTAATTAAAACATAAAATCTATGGGGTGACGCCCATTCCCGTGCAACCGACACAGGAAACCAACTTCAAAAAAACTAAAACATCACGTAACGTGGGAGCCCCTAGCCCCCATCAGTATCTACGCCCCTATTCAACTACACTACTCGCCCTCCTGTATGTTGTATGCATTTGAAATGCGCAGGCGGATGTTATGGTCAGATCCTCCATCAACCATCCCAATACGTTGCAGTGGAAATCACTGCAACCATTCTTGGGTGTCCCACCCGTCAGCCGCCCATTTCAAAAGCATTCAATTCGCTACCTATTGGGGAAAGGGACACCCGGAACCGCTGCCCCTGAAGGTGCCCAGGCGGCTCTAGGTGTCAAAAATTACATCCAAAATTGACGAACATCATACTTAAGCACACGTGCGCTCATATACCTGTGAGGCGCACCTGTGAATCTTACGGGTCGAACCTCCAGCACCACGCACCGCACTCTAGGGGCTTCCGTGTCTCCCGCGGACACCCTATTTAATATCAACGAAGGGTCTCTTTTTTTACAACAAACCTTTCACCACTTAATATATCTTAGTATTTTACACACGGTGATGAGGGTTTGTGAAAGCTGAACGAACCCCGTGAGCTCTTGTATTCTACGGTTCCTTCACCGTTCTGTACTGTTCTCGTAACACGAATCGCAAGGTTTCGCTTCGCGTTTCGGTTCTCGAGTTTCGATCCAACCTCCCTCGTGGATTGCGCTGAAGACGCAAAATAACGTTACATATTTATGATGACAGGTCCGCTCTGGGCCGATGCATGAACGGGGATCGTGACGTGGCGTCTTTGTTACACGAGCGCTCCGCAACGGGGGGGAACGGGGAACAGTCGATTACGC
>LGRX02032954.1:0-28573 GCA_001247695.2 Cymbomonas tetramitiformis
ACATTTCCGATAAACACCGCCGGCCTTGCCACAGGGGCTGGCCCTGTTGGACGTGGGGCCGCGGCCTGCACGGCTTCAGACGGGGCAGTGCTCGGTGGCGCTAGGGCTCGCACAGCAGTAGGTGGGGGCGCGTCGTTCGTGACATGAACTAGGGCGGTACTCCGTGACGCCGGGGCTGGCGCTGTTGGAGGAGGGGGCGGTTCGCTATTGACGGGCAGGTTCGGGGCGGTCCCCTGACATGCCTTCTTCCACAATTCGGGGAACCGGGCCTTGATAGCAGCGATCTCCTTCTCGGTAGGGAACGCGAGGGTGGTATGCCCCAACTGACTGTTGTTGGTTTGCACGAAGCGGTAGACGGTTGTCAGGTGCTGTAAAATCTTGGGTTCGCACTTTTCACATGGGGACGCCGGGTCGGGGGAATCCGCGATGCACTTGCCCTGGGATGAGCAGTGCCTAACCCAGGTTAGGACGTTATGATTTTTCAGGTTTTGTTTCAGCCATATCTCTAGCTGCGCGATCACCTGCTCCTTCGCCTCGTTCTTCCCCTGGCTTTCTGGCATGGTCCTCAAAACGTGGAACCCAGATGCGTTCGCGTATATGGTATCGCGTAAGACAGTGTAGTTCGTCGCCTGCCACTCGGGGCATTTGCCGTTATGGGCAAACGCGCCGGTGGCCAAAACGAGCCCAGTCGGTACTTTCTTGATGGCCTGCCTATAATTCTCCAGAAGACCGACGGGGAGATTTGTTGCGCCTAAGGAAACGGTTGAATGCCAAAACTCGTGACTTTTCCGTTTGCGTTTCTGTATACAAAACCCGGCCCCCGCCCCCTCTACCGCCGATACTTCGCTTGAGCGTGCCCCATCGTCGAGCTCTAGGTGATTTCTCGGAAAGGAGTGAGCGCCGATTGTAAACGGCGGTTGCATTCAAAGCACGCGGACGTGCTACACGGTCCGCGCGTGAGCAGAGTGATATTACGATGCGCGCAAGACATCAATCGCTCCCGGAACATCATCGAGTAGGCAGCACACGGCCTCCAGGCAAATGGAGATCAATATTATTCATATAAAAGTGTTTGGTTAGAGCTAGATAGGTAACCACTGATGAGGGGTTGGCAGAGGAGTTGTCCGCTATCCGGCACGCCACAATGGTAGACTGTAACTACTATGCTTCTATGAGATCCGTACTCCGACGTCCAGCGCAGGGCGGAGGGCCTTCCATGCACACTCTGGCCTGTGGCTTCTCCAATGAGCACGCTGGCAGATAGGGCCACAGTACGCTACACGGCGGCACGGGCACCACTTCCGATTAGCAGGCAGCTGGCCGCACGTGGCACAGCATGAAGGACGAGACGACCATTCCCCGCGTGCCCAGAGCCAGGAATAACTAACCCACTGAGCTTCCGCCAGCGCCTTACACTCCCGGTGGTGGGTAGATTCCCAGTGTGCTCTCTGACACTCCTCGCCGCAATACACCGCGGAGAGACACTTGCTGCACTTGTACAACTTCCGTCCGCCGACAACAGCCCGCCGGTCCGCCCCACATTGCGCACAGGGATCCCGTTTCTTTCCGTTGCGCGATGCCACAGCAGGCTGTGAACACTTTTCCTCCATGTGCAGTATCGTGCGCCAACACTTGTGCGCGTGCGATTGCGCGTCCGCCCTCGATCCAAGCCCAACATCCGCACGAAACATCGCATACCGGTAGTACCACGGATACATTCCTCCGTGCGCGTTTTCCGAGCGCACGCTCGACAGTCGAAATGTCACCAACGGTGCAAACTGCGAAACATTGCATCCCGTGCTTACCATTACCGGTTCGAACGGGTTCCCCGAGGTATCCGACAACACGAGGATCTCCCCCGCACCTTCCAAACCACCCCCCCCTGGAAGACACCCCACGAACTCCATGACAGTAACCGAAGGGAAATGACCGGTTTTCCAACTTTCGCGCGACCACCGAGGGTACAACACACCGCACACAATGATGTTTCCATATCTCTCACCCTGCATGCGCCAATCGTGTACAAACCGGAATATCGTGCGCACCGTGGTCAGCACAAGGGCCAGGAACAACCCTTGCCGACATGGGAGGAGCCCCTCGCGAGAACACACCGTGCCCACACGCTGTCCCAACATAAGGCGCGCGGCGTTATCAGGTCCCAACCTAGGCGGGACGTTCAACAGGTACCTCTCCGCAGTTTCTAGGGCTGCGTTTTGTGTGCGCAGAAGCCCCCATCTGTTAATTGGCATCCCACGTGTGTCCAACCACGTGTGTCCGTTGTCCAACCACGTGTGTCCGTGAAACAGGAGTGTCATGTGGTTCCCCACCGCGCCACGTGCAAGGCGCATTCGGCGGATTCTGACGAACGTTCGGCCGACTCGCTGCAAGTATGTTGTCATATCAACCCAAAGGCGTGTGTCGTCCGAATTGGATGCAATCGCGGAGATCATGCACGGATCCTACATCACACCCCAGCGCGAGCGGGTAAATTCAATGCAATACAGCGGGTCCGAAGTTTTATCATAACGAAGTTTTATCACCGCAAAACCATGACACCCGTGTGCACAGGGATATTACGAATCACGCAAGACATCAATCCATCGCTACCGGAACATCATGGAGTAGGCAGCACACGGCCACCAGGCAAATGGAGATTACTATCTTCATATAAAAGTGTTTTGTTACAGCTAGATAGGGGGGCGGTCCTCCTAAGTGGTAAGATGCCAGTCTGCTGCTCTAAAGGCCCGGTCGAGTTCCCTGGCTATTGTCGGCCGTCGTCTTCCACGCACACTCTGGCTTGTGGCTTCTCCAGTGAGCACGCTGGCAGCTAGGGCCGCAGTACGCTACACGTCGGCACGGGCACCACTTTCGATTAGCAGCCAGCAGGCCGCACATGGCACAGCATACAAGACGGACGTAGCCACGCCATGCTATGAAGGCGGAGTACACAGTATTCACGTCGTCCACACGTTCCCCAAGCTGGGTGGGTGTCAATACACTCGAGACAGCCCCAACCGCAGGGGGGCTGGCAACGGTGGGGGCATCCGTGAGGTCACGGTGCAAACTGGTAACGAAAAACGACTGGAAGGCGTTAGTGTAGTGAAGGCATGGATGTGCCCACGGACCACGGACGAGCACTACCTCACCCCACCATCCATGGCAGTCACCGCCGTCCACGGGGGTGGTGTACACAAGTATACGCAGCAAGCCTTCGCCAAACTCAGGGACCGCCCAACCCGGACGGGGCACCCCAGCAAACTCGAAGTAGCTTGCTCCCGGTGTCAGAGGACACTCGCCGACCATGGCATACCGAGTATGCTGTAGCCGACTCTCACCGTAGACGTCATTCAACAGTGCAAGGGCGTGCTCCCCGAAGCTGTCGGAATCACTCTCTGGCCAAAACCCCTGCTGGGCTCTACCCTCTTGTCCCCACAGTTTTATGAGTTGCCAACGATGCAAGCCCACTCTACCGAGGTATGTGTGATACTCGACCTGCATCCCGACATATGCCCCGTGCACGGACCATCACCATGACATAGGGAGCTGGAATGCACTAACACGAAGTGTACCGGCGGGCACAAGGCAGCGAGCGGGTAATCGGTACACGCAAGGTGCCCTCGAGTGGTCCCCAAAAGGATTAGGAACTTGGGATCCCCACAAGGGTCCCCAAAAGGATTGGCAACAAGTAGCTTCTGGAATCGCTTCACGCCAGCATATAACATTCCATATAACAAGGAGCTTACGATGATTAGATGGTTAGATCGATGGAAGCTTCAACATCCGTTGAGCAGGTGTACTGTACCGAGATCCCGATTGAACGTAGCTCGGAAATCCTACACAAGGAGGGTCGCTTCCCTCTAAATTGTACTAGGTCTACGTGACAAGGTGTGCTGAGGCTCAGCGGGAGGACATTCTCATATCTACATTCCGAGTAGATCCTCAGTGTGCTGCCCGTCAAGTATCCCCAGTGACAATTGTATTCTTCGCACAGTTGGCGTTGTTGCTCGTGCCGGATGCCGGTCTGCGTATGACCCCAGGCAATGCGAGCCGCTATCACCGCCACGGCTCCACGAGTCATATCCCGAGTGCCGTAGACAGCCATCGCCAAGGCCCAGATGAAACATTTTCCGTCCTTCGGCACCGGCACCACCAACCATTGTCGTAACGAGCGACACACCGGGTACTGCACACTACTGCGTGTGGTCAATGGCTCCCTCTGGTACATACACACATCACAGGCATAGGTAAGCAACCCCAGGCCGTACATGCTCTGCCGGGCTACAACGACATGTTGTGCTGCCGGGCAACACGAACACCGTGTGACTTCCTGGCGAACGATGCCACCGGGAAGCGCACAACATGTAGTCGCATGCAAGCAACAGGAGTCTACACAAGGTGCGGACGGTAAACCTCCAACAAGGTGAGCACGGAACAATACGTCTCCCATAGAAAACCCTCCGTGCACCTGTGTGTTAACCAGCGTGACTCGTAACATTACCAGATAAAGAATCTCTATACGAGCTCGCACATACCAAAAAACCCCAATACCCCTAGAGACAATTCGAAAACAGTACCTCACGACGGTGTGTATACGGGTATCTACCTGGATCTGGAATTGCCTCGATCCGCTCGTAGTGTCCAGGAAACTTATTAAATTGAACGTAATGGGCGACTCGTACCGGTTCACGGCTAGCCAAGCCCAGTGACGGATGTGGGCAAATATATTTCATGCTGAAAGGCGGCAAGTATCGTGCCAGAGCATCGGTATCGGTGGGAACATTGCACCCCACCCCTGGCACGTCGACCATCGGCCACAGAGTGTACACCTGAATAACTCGCCGAAGCATGTTCGCAATGATATGGAGGAACTGCGGTTCGTTGTACGCTTGGGCAGTAAGCAGGATTTTGCGCAGTGGCGGCTCTCCGTCAGCAAGACTAGCGTCGAGCATCCCGGTGGGGTAAAGCTGCCGATTGAAATCGTACGACGCGCAGATGGCGTTACGGAAGTTCATTGTTAGGACCTTCACGGAGGAACCCTGTTCAAGCACTTCCGGAATGTGTACACCCAAGGCGTGCAGCCAGCAGTTGCCGTCCCCTTTTGTCTGGACTCGTCGCAGGCCGTGTTTGGCCAAGGCCTGCTCGAACTCCGCGAGAGAAGTAAAACGGTCTGCATTACTCTCGAGCGGCCAATGCACGTGAGCCAGCACGCGACGTGCTAACGGCAGCACATTAGGGAAAATCTCGTCGGGATGGTCGAAGGATGCCTCCAATATACGCCCCCGGGGGTCCATGGGCATCAGGATGACGTCATCGGTACCGAACGAAACACGTGCAAAGTTTGGTGCAAAGTTTGGCGGAACAGCGTTTGGCTGGAAACCGTTTGCGGTTGCCGCTCGCAATGCCTCCTCAGAAGCGAGATCCATGGAAGGCTCGGCTGCTGCCTTGCTTCTCTGTTGGTTACGGCACGCACCCAGAGCACGCACGCGGTACTCCCCATGGTCTTTTTGGGATGCACTTGCCCGCACGATGCACTTGCCGGGCATCGCTCGCGACGCATCTCCACCAGTCTCGTATGCACAATCGCATCGCACGACGAGGGATCGTGCATGTCCGGGATCCCATCGGTGCGACAGCTTCGCCGCCACTTTCTTTGCGAAACCCAGGTCCAGCTGATCAGGACTTTGCAAGAGTTCAGCAACACGTATGTTCACATGCAGCCCGCCCTCCGGGTCCGTATGGAACAGGTGTTGTTTCCTGTAGGACTTGTCCGCGCCAAGAGGAATACCGGCTGTCCGCAGGCGCTGCGCGTTCAACGCGGTAAGCATACCGAACACGACACTACGCAAGCCCGGGCAGCAGACACCCAGTTCCCGGTACAACTGGTGATCGTCAAAAGATGAGAATGCGTCGTCACGGGTAGCCCGTCGGTCCCAGAGAGCAGTGATGCCGTCGCCAGAGTCCTGCAAAGGCCGCGCCGGCGGACGTTCACCGGTTGGATGTTCACCGTCACCCCAAGTCAGGTTGGCGATCCTGTGCTTCACCGTGGCATCCGCGCGTCCCCACGCCTCAGCGCCGAGCACCCCGCGGAGTTTGTTCCAAGCAAGGCCTAGGTCCTCCACATTCAGGAGTGCATGCAGCTTCGCCTCGGCCTCGTCTAACTGGCAGTAATCGGCCAATGTGGCCGCCTGCCCCGGGTGCTTCTCATGCGCGGATAGTGGCGCCCGGACTTCAGCTTCGCGCCGCACACGCTGGCACGGACCACACATCACGGCTCCGATAGTACGCAGAGCGTCACAACCCAGAACGCCTGATCTGCACAGGGAACACGCCCAAACACCTGGCAAGGTGTCGTAGCCTCCCGCAAATCGTATTTCGTCTCCACACGCGACGCACATCATGCGGCACGCCAAGCCATATTGCGAGATGACACTGTGCGGGCTGCCGAGTACCGCGTTATTCAGGTCAATGGTTCCCTTAGTACGCACTCTGGCTGCGGAGTAGATCACGAAGTAGAACTGCTTAGGACGAGTACGGTCGAGCGGGAGGCGCCCACTTGGAGAAAGACCGCGGTGCGCCATGCGGTCGGCTGGCCAGAACCACAGTGTTCCCATGGGACCCCCGAGGTGAACACGACGGAAGGGAGCCGAAGTGGGATCGCCATGCCTGGAGTTTTGAACCACGAGGCTGTAATCCATCGAGCAAAACCTGTCCCAATGGCAGGCCCGCTGCGTTTCGGGTAGCACCTCCGTCAGGCATTGGGCCCTCAGCAACAGGCCACATGAGAACACGTCGTAATCCGGCCAGCCCCAGGATCCCTTGCCTGCCTTGGGAAACTTGGTATCGGTGTGAAGGAACTGGATTTTGCTCTCGAGGTCCCGCCCTAGAGGCGACGGCTTGTCGTAGGTCCGCTTCACCACCATTCCCGTAGCTTCAAAAATCCCAGACCGCAGCCTGTCGTCCACAAGGCCATGCTTCACGGTGGTGAAGATGGATGGGAATAGCCAGTGCCCAACATGCCAGTCGGCCTGTATGGTATAGCGCGCGCCCTCACCCAGTTGGTGAGATCCGGATGTGAAGTCCGCGCCGATTTCCTTATGAGAGAACAGGACCTCAGCCTTCAGCAACTGGTAGTCTACCACATACGTCATGAACACGGTGAGCATAGCATTAAACCCGTCCGTGTGCTCACTACGTTGCCGCGCGAGCTCATCCTCGCACTCCGTTTTTTCCTGGGTCGCGCGCATCATCGAGGCATCCACGACTTGCACCCAGTCACGAGGGTCGCCCACAGTGTCCTCCATTGTAACGCCAGCTGTCCCTTCCTTGGACACCTGAACAACCGGCTTCAACACTCCCTTGCGCCACAGCGCGTAGTGCTCCCGGAGGGTAAGCAGGTTTTGCTCAGATGTATCCTTGTGCCACGTACCATACAGCTCTTTCCAACTGGCACTGGCAACCAGGTGCCGGTTGCAAATGTCAATGATTTCCTTGAGGACGACCTCCGAGCAGGCCGCATCCAGCATCTGCACGGACCACTTCCAATCGAAGGTGCATGCCTCCCCGTCTTCCACGGTGCCCTCTGCCGGGGGAGGGCGATCAGACAGATACGCCCACCATGGCAAGTCGCGCAGGTCATCAGGTGTCAGTTTTTTGGGCATAATAGGCAGAAAGCCTGCATCGTTGTGCCCGACTGGTTTCACGGTGTCGGGAGGCTTGATCCTATGGACATGATCCTCTAGTAGTTCTTCCTCGACTTGTTTAGATGCATCGTCATCGCCGTGGGCAACCTCGGGCGGGCAGTCGGGGAACATCTGTGCGACAGCACGCAACACGAACACCGTGTGACTTCCTCAGCAACGATATGCCACCGGGAAGCGCACAACATGTAGTTGCATGCAAACGACAGGAGTATATACATGGCGAGCACGGCAAACCTCCCGAGAACAATATGCCCCCCATAGGAAACCCTCCGTGCACCTGTGTGTTAACCGGTGTGGCTCGTAACATTACCGGATAGGAATTCTCTATACGAGCTCGCACATACGCAAGAACCCCAAGACCCCTAGAGACAATAATGATGAGGTAGACCATTCATAGGAGGCAGACGCTTGCATATAATAAGCTGGACACTAGCCTTGCAAAAGGTCACCATCCGGTAGGCAAATGCATGTATGTGTAGGTGAACACGAAACGAAAACACTTCAAACGACGAGAAGCATACCACGCTGGCGACGGTATGTCCCCAGCGTGACCTCCGGCTTATATGAAGATCACCCTTTAAAAAAACAGGGACAAGAGGCTTGCATAACCGCCGCATCGTTGCGCGACCGGCCCGTTGGCGATCAGCGCACGCGCTACACGGTCCGCAGAGGCTTCAACACATTAAAAAAATGCAACCCGGTGAACACGAAAAATGAAAGACTTCAAACGACGAGAAGCATACCACGCTGGCGACGGTATGTCCCCAGCGTGACCTCCGGCTTATATGAAGATCACCCTTAAAAAAACAGGGACAAGAGGCTTGCATAACCGCCGCATCGTTGCGCGACCGGCCCGTTGGCGATCAGCGCACGCGCTACACGGTCCGCAGAGGCTTCAACACATTAAAAAATGCAACCCGGTGAACACGAAAAATGAAAGACTTCAAACGACGAGAAGCATACCACGCTGGCGACGGTATGTCCCCAGCGTGACCTCCGGCTTATATGAAGATCACCCTTAAAAAACAGGGACAAGAGGCTTGCATAACCGCCGCATCGTTGCGCGACCGGCCCGTTGGCGATCAGCGCACGCGCTACACGGTCCACAGAGGCTTCAACACATTAAAAAAATGAAACCCGGTGAACACGAAAATGAAACACTTCAACCAACCGGAAGCAGGCCAAGCTGGCGACGGTATGTCCCCCAGCGTGACCTCCGGTAGGCAAATGCATGTATGTGTCTAGCGCGTTATGCGTGATGCGATAGGAATACATACATGGACCAATTTGTTTACGGCAATGTCGGCGCTATATTTACATGTATACATTTGTCATGTTCACATGTCGGCCCTATTGGAAATCACTAAGCCGGCTCAATACGAGGCGGTAAATCCTTCTCACCGACGGTCTGGATCCTAGTGTGCTCAAACGTGCGCAGCAGATTCCCGGCTGTCGGACGCTTGTCCATGTCTACGCGGAAGCATTCCTTCAGGCGCTGCATGAGTGCATGCTTCATGAATCCATTCTGCGGTTTCGCTTGACATAGGATATAGTCCCATTGGTGACGTTCGCCACCAGCCTGCGGGTGCTGGAAGAGCTGGACCAGGAGTCCACCCACAGACCACATGTCTCCTGGCCTGCTTGGGCCGTGATCCCGGTGCTCAGGAGCAAGATAACGGCGGTCCTCTCGACCGAGAGGACGCTCGTCATGCGCAGACTTCAGGTTTTCTCGATCAACGCAGCCAACTCCGAAGTCGATGACTCGCAGCGTGATGCCGCCCGCGGACGCGCACGGTAGCGCTTCGGCAACGACCACATTGTTACCCTTGACGTCGCCGTGCACGATACCCTTGGAGTGCAACTGCGAAAACGCCTTCAGCAACTCCTTGGCAAGTAGTAGCTTGACCTCCAAGGTTAATCCACCCTCAGGCGGAACCCGCATGAATTCCCACAGCGTCCGGCCGCGATCGGGCATGAGGAGGAACGGAACTGGCCCGACCTGCAGCGCTTGCCGAGTTCTGGTCTCCACACCATACCGTGAACAGGGCACGACGTAAGTGGGTGCTGCTTCCGACGCCAGTTTTGTCATGACTAGCTCCTGCGCACACCGCTTGAACTCCTTGGGCAGCTGCTTGGTCTTGGGGTGCGGTTTTAGCCCCGAGGTTTTGCAAAACCTTTTGACCACGACCAGGTCCGTGCGGTCCAGTGTGCAACCTCGTGTGACGGCGCCGTACGCGCCACTCACCCGTTCGGCATCTTTCGGCTCGAGGATATTCGTCGGTTCCACATGGGAACACCCCGCGCGCATGCCGACGTGACTTAGAAACGGGATGCCGTCGGACACGGTGCGAATTTGGTTTTCCAGATACTCCTGGAGACCCTCGTCATAATGCCTGTTGTCTGCAGTAGTGATTCGTTGCTGCTGGCGCTTCAGGAAACGATTTGTGCGCCGTTTGAATTTTTTCCCCCGCTAGCAAACAAACCGCAAACCCAGGGTTGTTGGTTAACCTGGATCAGTGTACCGTGTGTATATACGGTGTGGGATATTGCGGCCACCCAATGCACACACGGCGGCAAAAGGTGGCGCACACCGAAACATGTTGGACAACGCAAAGAACCGGACTGATGGGAGCGATATGCCCCCTAAGATAGCATGCCTGCCTAGGACTTGTCCGCTGTGTCACAGGTTAGGTGTCGGTTGCAGACACCATGGTATCAGCAACATCGGAGAGGTATGCTGGAAGGTAGGCAAAACGGACGCACACCGCGGCCACCTTCCGCGCCCGGCCCGTTGGCGGGCCACCGACGAGGTACGAGTACGGCACAGCCACGGTTCAACTTAGAGCGGCGGGTCTCGCAACCGGACATCTTTGGACACACCCCGAACCGGACAGGAGGACTCCGGGGGACGATATGGACGAGGCACGCTCGCGCGAGGAAATTTTACGCAGCTTGCCGTGAGGTGAAACGCTTAAATTCCGCGGGACCGTTGCGCGCACGGCCCGTGGGCGTGCAGCGCACGAGCAACACGGTACACGTCACGGGCGTGAGGTGAAACACTAAAACCCCGCGGCTACGAGGCGCGCACGGCCCGTTGGCGTGCAGCGCACGAGCAACACGGTACGCGTCACAGGCAGGCTGTAGTGGAAGCCAAAATAAGAACCGGGGGTCGGCCTGCAAGATGGATGACCGCATACTCGTTCGTTGGGAATGAAGTGTGTATATTCAGGGGGGGGGCGGGGAAAACGCAGCAGGAAGCGGGAATGGCGGGTGCAATGCGTACCTTGCTGCCAGCCGCAGCCGCCGCGTCTTCAGCAGCGGGGGGGGCGGAGGCACCCCCTCCAGCTTCGGCTGCGGTCGCTGATGGAGCTTCCTAAGTAGGACGCAACAAACAACCGGAAGCACTTCATCATCCAGAAGAAGACCGCTGGCGACGGTATGTCCCCAGCAGCCCTCCGGCTTATATGAAGATCACGCTTTAAAAAAACGGGGACAAGAGGCTTGCATAACCCGCCGCATCGTTGCGCGACCGGCCCGTTGGCGATCAGCGCACGTGCTACACGGTCCGCAGAGGCTTCAACACATGTAAAAAAATGAAACCCGGTGAACACGAAAATGAAACACTTCAAACGACGAGAAGCATACCACGCTGGCGACGGTATGTCCCCAGCGTGACCTCCGGCTTATATGAAGATCACCCTTTAAAAAAACAGGGACAAGAGGCTTGCATAACCGCCGCATCGTTGCGCGACCGGCCCGTTGGCGATCAGCGCACGCGCTACACGGTCCGCAGAGGCTTCAACACATTAAAAAATGAAACCCGGTGAACACGAAAATGAAACACTTCAACCAACCAGAAGCAGGCCACGCTGGCGACGGTATGTCCCCAGCGTGACCTCCGGCTTATATGAAGATCACCCTTAAAAAAACAGGGACAAGAGGCTTGCATAACCGCCGCATCGTTGCGCGACCGGCCCGTTGGCGATCAGCGCACGCGCTACACGGTCCGCAGAGGCTTCAACACAGTAAAAAAATGAAACCCGGTGAACACGAAAATGAAACACTTCAACCAACCAGAAGCAGGCCACGCTGGCGACGGTATGTCCCCAGCGTGACCTCCGGCTTATATGAAGATCACCCTTAAAAAAACAGGGACAAGAGGCTTGCATAACCGCCGCATCGTTGCGCGACCGGCCCGTTGGCGATCAGCGCACGCGCTACACGGTCCGCAGAGGCTTCAACACATTAAAAAAATGAAACCCGGTGAACACGAAAATGAAACACTTCAACCAACCAGAAGCAGGCCACGCTGGCGACGGTATGTACCCAGCGTGACCTCCGGCTTATACGAAGAACACCCTTAAAAAAACAGGGACAAGAGGCTTGCATAACCGCCGCATCGTACCCAAGCTGCGCGATGTGTTTCAATGACTAAAGCCATTACTGTGTCATTAATACATGAAAATATATTATCTTAAGACCCTCCCCAGGGTGCCAATATATCGCAGGGCTAATTTTGACTCGATAGCATATCCACTCGTGACGTTCCGAACTCGGCAAACTCAACATTTCATAGGGACAATGTACGAGATACCGGCTGCTTTAACCGACATTTTGAGGATCAAGGCGACCTCGGATGAAAATTTTGATAAGACACTACGGAAAGAGCAGGTCGAGAACTTGACAACATGGGTCCTCAAATTTTCAAAGGGCCGTCGAGGAGGCAGGTAGTATAAGCAAAATTCCAGTCATTGCGGTATAATCGGTCCTTTTTCGGTAAATTCTAAGAACACATCGAACGCCATGACGTTTGAAGCTGAAACTTTTGGCTGAAACGCCCACCCAATGAATGACACTTGCTTTTTAGGCTACTACATGATGCACGGACGTTAGATTTGGCGATGCTATTGTTTAAGGAGCACATATGAGGCATCCCCATCGATGTACCCAAGGGATGTACCCAAAAATATCGACTTTTCATTTTCTTTCCGGCGGCATACGGCGGTAGCCGGCGTTTGAGTACACGTGATCAAATAGCCGGCATGCGCGCATCCGCTTATGACGGATCGGTTTAGGATATTGTCAAGACATTTGACCAAGCGGTCGGTGCACAAATGACACGGGAAAATCTGCATACGTTGGGTACATCGTGATGTACCCAAGGCCGGGTAGTGGACACCGGAAAGACGCGCCGTGAGATATGGAAGCCCATTCAGGTCGGCGGTTATCGTGGTTACCAGGTTGTCTATAGGAGCTTTGCCTGCTGGCAGTGCAATCCTGGTAATACCCTCCACCTCCTGGAACTTGTCAATACCAAATCCTACTGCCTCGATAACTGTAGCCAATACTTCGCACTCGTGTCGGGGATGCATGATAAGGATGGCGTCCGCGTAAGGACAGTCCTTTGGCATCTGGTACAACATGGTCTTCACCGTCAAAACGAACGCCAACTCGGGTTGCTGCCTTTTGTTCTTCGCCTTGAAGGACAGAAGAAACCCCCGTTGCGGCGTCTCGTTTTCGTTTTCGGGGTCCCAGGTCGAAGGGTCGGTCGGTGGCGTCTGTGCAGGCTGCAGAACCTTTAAGCGCTTCTTCCATCTCCCGGGTATGTCCGCCGTTAAAACGAAATGGCTCGCTGATTTCACAGCCACTGTTCTGCAACATCTGGGCCAGGTCAGCGTAGGTGTATGGCGACTCCAACGTCCAATTCTCAGTTACCTGCACGGCCTGGCCAGCCACCGCACGCCTCGTCTCTTGTTCTCTGCTGGCAATGGGGTTGTCTTGAAGTATCATTTGTCCCAGCGATACGAGATCCCACCCTTGATCGGTCTCCTCCTCCAACCCAGTCAACAGGATGCCCGGGAGGTCCACGTTTTCTGGTACCTGATTCAACAACGTAGGACCACTGTCTTCGCCAGAGGACACCGCTGTCTCCGGCTCCAAGGCTTCAGACGCTGTCTTAGCCAAATCTGAGACGTCAGAGGTTGCAAGGCTGTCGCGACGCTGGGTTCCCATTTCAGCCACTGTTCGGAGATCACCAACACCAACGCCTGTAGTTTCGCTTGCATGCGCGCTGCCCTGTCCGCTGTCACTGCCGTCCAGCAGAAGCTCGTACTTCTTCTGCAGCAGCTTTATCCGATAAAGGCACCTACCGTGCGGCTCCCAATCATGCCCTGGTGCTGATTGGATAAATGTTGGTTCAGCTGGTGTTTCTGGTTTCCCCGAGAGATACGGTAACCATTCGTGCACTTTGACGATCTCCTCGTTCGACATGAGCGCTACTTGTCTGAAGGCGGACTCGGCAGGCAACTGTTGCCCCATATATACAGCAAACTTCTCGTCCTCGTAAGTCATTTCGTCGAAATAACTGTCAAGTTCCTGCCGTTCAGACTCATTCAACTTTCGACTGTGGGTATCCTGAAGCAGCAGGCACAACATCCGCTGCACCAGATTGAAAGCCTCGCGACCTTCAGGCTGCACGATGAAGTATGTGTCGTATTCCACGTCTAAAGCAACCTCCCTAAGATGCTTCTCTGGGTCGGCACGATCTAAATATCGGACCATGAGCACGTTCTTCCCTTTTTTTGTGTGTGTGAAACAACACACAAAACATAGTCCGGGCGGTCCGTAACCTCCTCGGCGAGATTGAAAGCAACCAGTTCCCCACAGTCCGTATCGTTCCCCCGAAGTGAGCGAGGTTTATCTTCATCATTTGGTGCTTTCAGAATGTTGCAGAGGTGCATGCGGACGAACGCGTCTCCCGGCGTCGAACCTGAGGACACGCGATGTTCCATCAAGAACACGGAGGACGTGACAAAGTATAAATTAGGTTTTCGAACAGTACCTGGGGATGATGGTTGAGACGAGACAGACGCGGCTGCCCTATCCCTGAGTTCCTCCAGAAGATCCACACAAGTCGTGTGGGCTTGTTCTTTCCTCTTCGTGTTCGCCTGTTCGTCCTCTCCGTCTCCGTTCCAAGGTGCGCAATCTGGTTTTAAGCGTTCGTACAGTCGCATTATCTCTATGTCCATCTGTCGACGCGTCGCATCTTCCGAGTGCAAGGAGAACAGGAAACCTTTCCGAAGATACGCAAACCCTGCTTTGTCTACGATCTTAAGAGATTCAAGCTGAGCGAGCTCTTCTTTTGTCTCGATAGACGAGCCCAAATCTATTAGCGTATCCTTATCAAAACCCGCCTTCTGCTTCCCGACGAACGGCGCTATCACCGTCGAATCCGTGTACAACTGCGTGCCGTTATCGTCAAGCTTCTGCACAGCTTCCCTAAGTTTTTCATCATCGCGAAACACCTCCTGCAAGACGACTTTTACAATCGCTTTTAGAAGAGCTGGCATTGCGGAAAGTTTTGTATGCAGCACAACGGGTTCTGTTTAACCCTGCGAAACTCCCCGCCCAAGTCTTAGGAAACTTGGGCGGTCACGGTCATCGCCCCGCCCAAGTTTTAGAAAACTTGGGCGGTCACTGTCATCGCCCCGCCCAAGTCTTAGGAAACTTGGGCGGTCACGGTCATCGCCCCGCCCAAGTTTTAGAAAACTTGGGCGGTCACTGTCATCGCCCCGCCCAAGTCTTAGGAAACTTGGGCGGTCACTGTCATCGCCCCGCCCAAGTCTTAGGAAACTTGGGCGGTCACGGTCATCGCCCCGCCCAAGTCTTAGGAAAACTTGGGCGGTCACTGTCATCGCCCCGCCCAAGTCTTAGGAAACTTGGGCGGTCACTGTCATCGCCCCGCCCAAGTCTTAGGAAACTTGGGCGGTCACTGTCATCGCCCCGCCCAAGTCTTAGGAAACTTGGGCGGTCACGTCATCGCCCCGCCCAAGTCTTAGGAAACTTGGGCGGTCACGGTCATCGCCCCGCCCAAGTCTTAGGAAACTTGGGCGGTCACTGTCATCGCCCCGCCCAAGTCTTAGGAAACTTGGGCGGTCACTGTCATCGCCCCGCCCAAGTCTTAGAAACTTGGGCGGTCACGGTCATCGCCCCGCCCAAGTCTTAGGAAACTTGGGCGGTCACTGTCATCGCCCCGCCCAAGTCTTAGGAAACTTGGGCGGTCACTGTCATCGCCCCGCCCAAGTCTTAGGAAACTTGGGCGGTCACGGTCATCGCCCCGCCCAAGTTCTAGGAAACAAGGGCCCTCATATCAGGTAAGCGTTCAAATATGAAACAACATAACAACGGTACGCGTCTCGCAAGATGAGCAGCAATAGCAGCAACTCCAGCGGCAGGAGATTGTCAAAGCAGAAGACTCTTCAAATTGCACAGTCCAATATTCCCGAACTATGCGAGGGCGGTTTCAGCTGTGGGTGCGATCGGAACTGCAGTTTCTTGTTCAGCACATTCAAGGGCAATATCGAGCAAAAGCAGCGCATGGGCCAAACTGAGTTCAAGTCTTACATTATGGCAACTATGCGCAAAGCGATGGTGAGGCGCGAGTCTGGAGAGCGTGTTATTGGCACCCTGAAGCTTTTCGAAAAGGAGATCTGCGAGGAGGCGTTCAGAAGAGTGTGGGCGCTGCCCAGGAGCTCGTACCAGCGATATAAGGCAGCTATCCTTGATGAGATGGGGGAACTACCGGCAACAAGTGCATTCCCTGTGGCGAAGGCGGTGGTGACGAAGATTTCCTACCACGAGGAGGTGTTCCGCGACTGGGCGGATACGAATATGTTGAAAGGAGCACCACAGAGGATGCCGGTCAGTGGTGCGCGCCAAATTCCACCCATCGATTATGGTGTGCAGTACGACTTGTATAGGTTAGACACAGAGGACCAGTGGGCAGTATGTGCTGAAACCTTCAAAGGGTACGTGAAAAAGCTGCTCAAGGCTCGACACATAACGGTAAGCGCGAAGGTCGAGGTGTCCGGAATTTGCACGACATATGACGATCTGGGAGCAGAGAAGGCTCAGCTTCTTGGACAACAGGGTCGCGATCCTGTACGCTGGAACGCCTATTCTGCGCGTTTCGAGCAACACGACTACATTCACAGGATGCAACGCACGTGTTATGACCTCAGGCGGAAGGAGAGTTCTGACCCTGACGGTCGGATCGACTCCATAGCGGCGGACGGCGCGGCAAATCAGACCACGGTTGTTCCGCATGCCCCGCATCAAGTTAAGGGCATCAGCGAGAAGAAACAGCATTTCTTTAACCTACACCTGCAGCTCACGATACTTCATGGCTCGTTGCTTCTATTTTCCGTTGGGCTGCCTTGGAGCGGGGCTAAGGGTGCAAACATGCTGCTCACGACACTGTGGAGGAACTTGTTGCACTATACCGCACAAGGTCGCGCAGGCAAGCGCTACTTCCGGAAGGAGCTTCATTTGCAGCTGGATGGTGGCTCAGAAAATTGGAACAAGTACGCGTTCGCGTTTTGTGCGGTGTTGGTGCACTACAATATTTACACCGTGGTTGTCTTCCACCGTCTGATGGTCGCGCACACCCATAACGACTGCGACGGTTGGTTTGGACTCATCAAGATGTTCATATTTGGGAAAGACGCGCGCAAATCTGGAGTGTGGCTGTTGACCCTGGAATCGTGGATTGGCTGGTTACGAAGCTGGCCGGTGAAGAAGTTCACCAAAATCACGGACGTACAAGGCCAACAGTTGGACTTCAAGGCTTGGCTGAAGCCGCACATAAACCCACAGTTTGAAGGCTATGCTGGGAAAGTAAGGCGTACACACCTGATGCACTTCGAGAAGGACGCGGATGGTGTTACACGCCTGAAGTACAAGTTTGGAGAACAATACGCAAACCACATGCCTGCCGGAGTGGATGAGGATCTCCGTAAGCAAGGGCATCGAGGTCATGAAAAGTTACGCCCAGCTTTCGACAGCAGCCCCACGTTACAAGAGGTACAGCCGCTAGCCCCGAAGGAAGAGGGGGAAACCCGCACTGCTTTCAGTCGCTTGTGCGACTATCTACATCGAGTACCGCATTCCAACTGACACGCTGGACAAGTTGCTGTCGTACTTTCCCTTGCCCAAGACCGCCGAGGACTACGATGCCTGGGCTGGACCGACGCCGACCCCACAGGCTCCTCTGGATTTAGAGGAGCTTTACGAGAACGCCTGGGACAAGAAGCCAGTGCAGGAGAAGGTGCCAGAACGGACGATGCCCGAACAGTTCGAAGTGATATCCGACGGTCGCAACGTGTTAAGCAAGGACCTTCCGCGGAAACCTCCACAAGAGATCGTGCGCAAGTGCGTGGAGAAAGCGAGGGACGTCGAGTGAACAAGGCTACAATTCAAGCAATTGCAATATCTTTATGGCAGGAAAGATTGACCAGTAAATTAACAGGTTGAGCAACAGCTCCTCCAAATAGTTACTTCAAGTTAGAACAGCCTCCAAATGGGCAATATTCATGTCTTATACTTTCAAGGCGCGCAATTCATATCTCTAATCGATCTGTCCCATGTCGGCTGGCATATCATCATCTGCCACCTATACAAATCCTAATCAGAGAATCTGCATTTGGACAATCCTAATCAAGACAGTTGATTTCATTGTCCCTTGCTGATCTTTGCCTTCTTCCTACGAGGAGCCACGTCCAGCACTTCTTCTTCATCACTGTCACTGCTCATGGTGCATTTCAAATGAGTGATATAATCATGTGTCCAACATCTCGGATATTTCCTAGATTGCCTCTTCGTCTCTTCAGACACCCCAGCCTTATTCTCAACCATTGAAGTCAATCCAGTATCCGACCCATATGGTTTCTTTGGTGGTACATGAACAGTTTCCACCACAGAGGCTGGGGCATCCTCAGATATGGCCTCAGACTTCTGCTCGGTAATAGGCTGATCATCGGGCTGAACAGGTGAGGTCGGGGAGGTGCCCTTTGGTACCCAGTGAAGTTCACCCTTCTCATCCATGATCAATTGCAGTCCCAGTCTCTTCAACCTTCGAGCTTCAGCTTGTTCTTCAGCATCGTCAGCTACCAAGTCATCGAACTCGCTGACGTCATCCTCGGTGTCATCATATTCAGGCGAAGTTGGCTCCCATTTCGGACTGGCAGTGTCCATGTCATATATGACACCCGCGTCATCTTTGTCATCCGAATCTGGTAGCTTCTCCTTACTGTTAGTGACACCTGCGTCATCATTGTCATCAGAATCTGGTAACTTCTCCTTACTCCAGGACACAGCGCCTGTACCCGAATCTTCACTGTTCGTAGGCGCTGAGTGTATAGGCTTACGCCCCTTGTAGGGAATTCCACGATATTCGTCATCGTCAATCACAATCGTCGGATTCCAGTACGCGATCCCAACGCGGCTGATCGGTAATGAGAATGGCGCTACCGGCGCCTTCAACTGAGTGGCGTCTTCTAGAAACCAGCCGCCGCCCCTATTACGCTCCCAGCGGCGTAGCGCACCAGAAGGGTGTACGATAATATGCTGCCAGCTATAATCAAGTCCAGGCTTTCGCTCCCCATAGTACGAAGTCAATGGCTCGGGAGTCCCCTTCCGAGCCCATTGCCATCTCACTGCCCCAGTATGCATAAATACAATATGCCAATCGAATGGCTTGGCCGGGCTATTGTTCCCTGGCACAACTCCTCCCCTCTTAGCTTGTTAGTACAAAGAGATGATAACTCAGAGTCATTTGTACAGCAGCTAAGATCCAGACACAGATCAGCCATGCGTATGGATGCGTGATATGCTTTTCTGATCGAACAGGTGCTCGAAGAGTTGACGAAGCAATCCAGCGGGCAGAGGGTATACAGCAGTGGAAACTCCCGCTCCTTGTTGCCCTGGATGAGGTCCCAGTTGAGCAGTTTCCGGATGTGATCCCAGAGTCTGTTGGTGAAGACAAGGAGTATCCATCGTGCAGTACCGTAGATCCACTGGAGGAGGCGACTGCGTCCAGATGCAAGTAGGCTTGCGATAGCCAGTACCATACATACAGTAAGAGCAATACAACGGGGTAGGTAACCGGCGAACTACGGGTCGAAATCGCAGCGCAAAGGGAAACCTGCCCATCGGATTTTCCATAAACCAATGCTGGGGTTTGAGAAAGTCAAAAATTTGGAGCGTTCGGCGTACACAAGCATCAGCCTGTCGCAGTTGTCGCACCCCAGTGGTCTTAGCCTGACTGTATTCGGTGCACGGTGGACTAGCCCAGATGACGTCAAAGTAACCAGGTGCGTAACGCTTGAAGTCCCAGTCCTGAACCTTCTCAGCGTAGGTAGGTTGCCAGCGAGGATCATGATCGACGGTGACCACAGTGCTCTTCGGATAACATGACATGAAACTTCTCTCCACACTTCCTGTACCACTGAAAAGTACTAGTAGTCGCAACTCGCGTGTCGAGACCCCAGAGTCCAGAAGAGCTAGATGCGTCACAAAGGCGTCAGCGGAGCGACAGTATTGTTCCCAAGGTAGGCAGTTGTCCAGAGAAGTGAGTTTTCCTTCATCAGAAGTATCCAGGAAAGTTAGAGCTCCGGCGCGTTCCCGCCTTTGCTTCCGCTGCATTCTGACCTCCTGTAAGGCTTTTTCCCGGGCTTGTCCTTCTCGTGATAGTCTCAGTTGTTCGAACTCCGTGAGCTGTTCGAGTTCACCCCGTAGTTCAACGACTCACGGGTCTTCCAGGAGTCATGAGCATTAGAGTACCCAGTCCAGCGAACCAGAAATTCTTCTACTTCCTTGCCTCCTTTCATAGGTTTCACTCTTCGAGCCAGAATCTTAGACACATGGGTCTGGGATTGTCCATCCACGAGAACCTTGGCAGGAGTAGGTATTTGTCGACGCAGCGCAAAGGCTTCATCCGCGGTGCGGTATTCCTTGAGGCG
Source organism: Cymbomonas tetramitiformis (assembly GCA_001247695.2). Lineage (NCBI taxonomy): Eukaryota > Viridiplantae > Chlorophyta > Pyramimonadophyceae > Pyramimonadales > Pyramimonadaceae > Cymbomonas > Cymbomonas tetramitiformis. The sequence goes on from LGRX02032954.1 coordinate 20,498, forward strand.
ATGCTGCGCAAAAACATCGTGGATACGCCATTTAGGGGGTAACTTGAGCCGGTAAGCCACCGGAGCACCTCTGTCAATTTCGGGTAGCTCTCGCTGCTGGTCGCTGAAGAACCTCTCGGTGATGGGTAAGGGCCCGTGCCAGCGAGGTCCCAGCTTCCTGAAGGATTCGCGGTTCATGATATTTTCCGTGAGATGCTTGGCATCTACCCAGACCAAGTCTCCCAACTGAAAGGATTTGGCGGTGTGACGCTGGTCAAACTGATGTCGCTGGCGTTGCTGTGCCAGTTCTAGCTTAGTGCGGGCGTCCTCTAGTTGAGCCGCGAATTTACTAGCCATCTCGTGTGCTGTACCTTCTCCACCCTTACGCTTGGAGTGTTGTCCAGCAGCCGCTTGCAGGAACAAGTCCAGTTGCGACATAGGCGAGTGCCCCAAGACCAACTCAAACGGGGTAAAGCCGGTTACATCGCTCCGCGTATCGTTTATGGCGAACTCTACGTTGGCACACCACAAATCCCAGTCCTCTGGATTGCTGCCTACGAAGGACCTTAGCATGTCTTCTACCACGCGGTTGGTATGTTCAGCTTGTCCGTCCGAACGAGGGTTGTAAGGCGTGGTGGAGGCCACTTTAGTTCCCATAAGTCTCATCAATTCCTTCCACATAGCATCCTGAAAACGAGGGTCGCGGTCGGAGACAATCTTCATAGGGGTGCCATGTAGTTTCCAGATGTGGTCGAAGTAGATTCGAGCGATAACCTCAGAGGAGCTGTCCTGGAAGTTCAACGGGATGATGTGAACCATTTTGCTGAGCTTACATGTGAAAGTAGCAAAGGCATCGTGATTCCGCGCCGTGACTGGCAGTCCAGTAACAAAGTCCACACTGACCACTTGCCATAGTCGCGTAGGAATAGTGTGTGGGTTCAGCAATCCATCCGGGTAGGAATTTCTCGGTCGCACCGCTTGACAGATAGTGCAAGATGAAACCCAGCGTCCCACATCTTCTGCTGCCCCTTTCCACCAGAAGCGTCGCAGTACTCGTTCCAGAGTTTTGTCCCTGCCCGCGTGTCCAACTGAAACAGATGCATGCGCCTCTTGCAGCACTACCTCACGGAGGGGTGAATCTTCTCCCAGTACCAACTGATAGCGCCCAGCGCTCACCCTCCACAACACATCTCCCACTACGCAGAAGTCACGAGTGCATTGATGCGGAGCTTCTTGGATTTCCTTCCTTAAAGTCTGAAGGGGACCAGGTCGCCCATATTCCGCTTGCAGCGCTTTGAGGAACTGGCCTCCTGATATCTGCTGATGCAGGTCTCGAACGCTGGCCGCTTCTCCAGTACGCACGATAGGAGGGGGGGAACTCGTTTTCCTTTCCCGCTTGACACGCTGTCGAGCTGGCGGGGCGTACACCACTAGCAGGGGCCAAGGAAGATCCAGAAGGGCTCCATCCGGGGCGGCGAACATCTGCACAGGTTCTCCTTGAGCGTCATGGGTAGGAATAATGTACTCCACTCTCATTCCCGCAGATCTGAACAACTGCCGCCACTGTGGCATGCGAGACTGAAAGTCAGGAAGGACGAAGAGAGCTGAAGTATTCTCAGGGTCCAGACGCCATTCTTCCACATATTTCTTCAGTACGGCCTCGATGGTCAAATGGTTGGAGGAGAAGGGAGGATTGCACCAGACGTTCAACCCTCGCCAGTTTTCCTTCAAGCAGTCCGTCCAGTAGCGGTTGACCTGACGATTCTTTCCTCCCAAGTCGCAACAGGCGTCCACCTCGAAAGGTCCATATTCTTGACTCAAGAAGTCGAACATGTCCGCACGGAACTTCCAGTCCTGTCGGTCGCTGGGCTCCAGGAGTCTGGTTGAGGCCTCGCTGCACTTCGGCGTTGCTGAGTAATCAGCAGGGGTCTTCCTGGGAGAAGGAGGCGAGGATGCTGTCAGTTTGCCAGAGCGCGTCTGAACTGCCAGGGTTGCTTTCTCGTACCCAGTTTCGGCCAGCTGCAGGGTATGTAAGGCGTCCATCCAGAGTTGAGGGGAGTCCATCCAGGTGAGAGTCCCACTGTACGCGAGGACTGGTTCAGGATCTTTGGTCTTGGCGCTGTTGGACTTGCGCTCCTTCAACTTGTTGGGATCTACCACTCCCAGGGGCGCGCGTCCTTGGCGGGACTCTTTACCAGCTGCAGGTCGAAACTTGCTGGCAGTGTCTGCGGCCGAGGGAGGTCGCTGCGGTTTCCCAGTAACCGGGTGCACAAAGCCAGCTTCTACCAGTCCTTCTCTCGCGGAAATTTCCTTGTAGTCGGGTCGCCTGGACAGAGCGTCCGGAACCCAGAGTAGCGCCCCAGGGATGTACTCCATCTCGGGTACCCCTACCTCCACTAGATCCATGTACCATCGGGCTTGGCGTCGGCTGAGAGGTTGTCCGGGTGCCATTAACCAGACTAGGGGCTTGTGGTCACCCTGCAATTGGAACTCAGTCCAAATGAGGTAGTGTCGCCAAGTTTGCGTAGTGCAGTGATGGAGAGCGCAGAGTTCTCTTTCGCCAGCATGGTAGTTCTGCTCGGCTCCATTAAACTGTCTGCTCTCAAAGGCGATAGGTTGCAATCCATTTACTACGTCTTGCATCAGTACTCCCCCTAGTGCCACTCCACTGGCGTCAGTTTGTACCACGAAAGGATGCCGTCCTTCGGCCGCCGCTTTCATATCGGGTAGCGCCAGAGTGGGTGAAGAACATAGCGCCTTCTTAATCTCCTCGAAGGCCCAACGCTGCGTGGGTCCCCATAGCCAAGCGACATCCCCTTTGGTGAGCTGAGTCAAGGGTTGTGCTACTTCAGAGAAGCCCAGCATGTACCGCCGGTAGTACCCAGCCAACACCAAAAATTGGCGCACATGCGTGGCGTTTTCCAGAGCGGGCCAGTCCCTGATGGCGGCCAGCTTGTCATGTTGAGGTTGACTTCCTTCCCGTGAGATCACGTGCCCCAGAAAGCGTATCTGGGTCTGCAATAGTTGACACTTAGACTCTTTGAGGTAGATACGCTGGTTCTCACAGACTTCGAGAAATTGCTGGAGATGGGAAAGATGCTCCTCCAAGGTGTTGCTGAAGAGGATACAATCGTCCAGGAATATTCTTACAAAGGGAAGATGTCCCAGAGCGCGCTGCATGCGTCTCTGATAGCAGGAAGGACTGTTGGTCAACCCCATGGGCATCACCAACCACTCATACGAGCCATAGGGAGAAGTGAACGCCGGCTTTTCCACATCCTCAGACGCCATAGCCATCTGCCAGAATCCATCGACCGCATCGAAGGAGGAGAAGTACTTGGCCCCATGCATGGAGTCGAACAACTGCCGAATGTCGGGAAGTGGATATTTGTCCTTGACAGTCAGGCTGTTGATGGCTCGGAAGTCGCAGACCATTCTGAGTACTTCAGGTTTCCCAGGCTTGGGAACCATCGGCACTGGTGCAGCGAACGGACTTGAGGAAGGTCTGATGTAGCCCTTGCTCAGGAGTTCATCCAGGCGTTCTCGCAATTGAGTCAGCTCCACCATGGACATCTTGTAGGGCCTCTTAGCGGGCGCGATGCCATTCCATCCTTCTTGCAGTCTCACGTGGGCCACTTCATCTTTTCGCAGGGCGTCAAAGTTGGGCAGCGCTTCGCGAATTACTCGAGGTGAAAAGGACTCGATCAGCTTCTGAAACTTCTTTCTCCACTCTGGGGAGATTGAAGGGTCCTCCAAATTCTCGCTGGTGGCCACCGCTGATAACATCGAAGTCCCTACCAGAGGTGTCGCATAGGCCACTAAGATGTCGTGGGGTGTCGCGGCACTGTCCATTCCCGCATATCTGCGCCGATAGGCTTTGATCTCCTTGGTCGCTTGAGCCGCTGATAACATTACCATCGGTTCCAGAGCCATCGCGGTTCTCTCGCCTTTGCGTGTAGGGCTACGCCCTGGCGAACATCCCCGTATCCGCACGGATTTGCCATGCTGGCGAAACTTGACCGATCCCCACCCATCATAGTCCAGCGTGACCGGCGAGAGGTGTCTCAACCACCTTCCTCCGAGTACAATGTCCACCTTGATGCCCAAAGGAAGTACTCGCATCTTGATGACCTCGGAGTAAGTCCCCTCGGAAGTCTCGGCGGTCAGCTTGCCGTAAGCGACTTGCGCAGAGGTCTGCACTGACCCCTCCGCGAGGGTAACGTTCAGCGGCATCCCATTAGCGCGAACTGTGAGGTTCAATCTCTTGACGCACTCACTGGAGATGAATTCATCCGAGGCACCCGAATCCCCCAGCACGCGCACTCGCTGTCCCTTCAGCAAGGCCCAGAACACCAATAGCAGCGTTCCCTCTTTGTCCCGAATCGCAGTCAGCTGACTGTCCTGGTTCCACATTACTTGACCATCGCGTCGCAGATGTGCACAGATGGCTGCTCGCACCGGGTGATGCAAAGGTACGCGCTGCTTAGACCGGATAGGTCTTGTGCGCGGTGGTGCAGGCTGCGAACGAGGATCCGGACCAAAGTACCATCCACCTTCCAGGTTGCGATCTGCTTGTAGCTGCCGCTCCTTAGCGCGTCGCTCTTGTCCCTGAGCGCGTCGTCTGGCGCGGCTCTGCGTGCGGCTTTCCAGAGGGTAAGAGCGAAGAGGTTGGATGGACATCTTCTCCTCCTCTTCCTCCCCAACGCTATCTTCTGGTTCGGACTTTTGAGTGAACGAGGGGGTTTCTTCTTCCCGCGGTGCCGCCTGGGCGTTGGTGACGTTCGTTGGTGCTGCCACTGCTTCATTACCTTCCAGGATCGGCCGCAGACGATGGCGTTGCTGTTTCTGAATGGTCAGTAGCAGTTCCAGGTGGGTTTCCTCCTGGATGGTTTTCAGGGGAGTCGGCTCCACCCCTTCTGTCACCGTTGTCAGCACACTTGGATTGTTCTCCGATCTGGCGGCGGCCAGCTGTCGCTCCATCAACTGCTGCGTGAAGTTGAGCGACCGCTGGGAGTCCTCGAGGTCAGAAATGTCCCCAGAAGTTGCGGGCTGAGAACTGGATGGAGATAAGGTCAAATCCAGAGTTGTCGCGGGATTCGCGTCTGATGGTTCCGCTGAGTCCAGGGAGAGTGAATCACCACTTGCTGTTGAGGGTAGAGCCAGGTGAGCAGCCTCCTCCGCCGCTTCCCTTTCTCGCTGGTTCCATTGGTGTACCCTGTATAGACTGCACCATGCGTCTGGAATTCCTACATCTCCACCAGAACCTGGGATAGTACCGCACTCGGTCTCCAGAGATAGCTGAACTGCTCCTTCGGTTATCGTTAGGTCCGGGGTGACCTTCCCATGCCATCTGTACCAGCGGCGGCGATATCTGCGCCACCCTTCTGGTACCCATGCATCTCTCCATTTCTCATTCTCCTTTACCAGCGCTGCTGCGGCCATGTGCTCCGGGTGCGTCATCTCTCTCCAAGCACGCGTGCGATCCGCCAGTGACTCTGCTCGAAGTCCTGGTGGTTCATCTCCCAACCTCGTAACCTCTGCCTCATGCTGCAGTCGGTCTCGTACAGTCTTCGGAGTTCTGCTGCGAGGTTTTCCAGTGCGCTTGCGCGCTGCGCTCGTAATGCGCTCTGCGCTTGAGGTTGACGCCCTCTCTGCCAAGGCTGGACACGCTGCTGGTCGAGACGTCGAAGGAAACACCTCAGGTCGAAGTTTAAAAGGTGGGGGTTCTGAAGCTGGGCCAGTTTTTGAAGTTCCACCCCCTTCCTCCCCACTGTCGTCCTGAGGGTGTGAAACCGCGGGTAGCGTTACATCCTGAATCCGCTGCCTCAAGGCTCGCATACGCTCCACCGGAGCTTTTCTCGGTACCCGCGGTCGAGGAGTTTTCCGCCAGGGGGTGTTGAGTGGGTTGAAGGTCCACTGGGTCTCCTCTTCCTGACCATCATCCTCATCCAGTGCTGCCAGTACTGATGTCTCAGGGTTAGGGTTAGGGTTAGGGTTCGGGTTAGGGTTAGGGTTAGGGTCTGTGGGGTCAACGCGGGGCGTTTCGCCACGCTCGCGTTGTGGAGCCTGACGGCGATCACCAGTTCCAAGGGAGCGATCTACACTGAACATAACGGGAGGCTTGGAGCGCTCAGGCGACGAAGTGGGTGACCTTCGTGGCGACCGCTGATGGCGCCGGGACACCAAGTGATGTTCTCGCCGGCCCTGCTCAGTGGAAAGGTTCGCTGTGTAAACAGCGGTACGGGTCAACGAGGGTTCATCCCGTAGGGTTCTGGTGCTGTCGAGATGGCGTTGTCGCCTCTGATCGGCAGACCAGGTGAATCCGTACCCTCGAGCGGCCAGAGGGTTGGGGGGTGGCGGAGGCTCTTTCTGGATATTCCCCCGGTTGTGGGCGAAGGCTGTACTCCTTGCCCAGGGGCGGTTACCCATACCGCCCTGTCGCCGGCGTCCCGCCGGCGGGAGGACACTCAGTCCTCCTCCTCCGCAGATTGCTGACCCGAGGAGGACGCTGCGGCCGATTCCTCGTTCTGAAAATACTCCAGCGCTTCCGCTTCATCTTCCAAATCCTCCCATTCTGTTTCCAGCGCTGCGATATGAGATTCATTTGCAGCGCGGCGGCGTGCCAAACGAGCTGGGGCGTCAGCAATCCAGGCTCGTTTCTTGGCCTCGTCGGGACAGTTAGCCCATAAATGGGAGTCAGAGTTGCAGACGTAGCATCGGCGTGGCGGCCTGGTCAATCCTGCCGGGCTGGGCGGCACGGCGTGCTGCACCCTGAGGTCGGCGGGGTCGAGGTCAGTAGCATCTTCCTCCCCAGCGTCCTGCACGGCGTTAAGTCTGGAGGACGAGCGACCATTCCTCCAGGCGGGACTTCGGTTCGCAGGTGCAGAGACGGGAGAGGTTCGCGCTGCGGTCAGAGCTTCACTGCGCTCCAATTTGGTGGCCACAGTGATGATATGCTGCAGCGCGGTAGATCCGGGATGATTGCTTTCCCAATCCGCTGGACTTTGCAGATCCAACCGATCCTCAATAAGGCGATCCATCACAGCTTGCTTCAGTCGCAGTCCAGACCAGAACTGATATAATAGCTGCTGCTGACTGATGGCGTGGCAGTTGGGCATGGCGTCGGCCAATAACTGCACTACCTCGTGCCAGGATACCAGACGAGTGGCGAACAAACGCGCAGTCTCTTCTCGTCGCTGCGCCATGCGCATCACGGTCCCCGCTAGTCCTACCAGCGCGATGTCATCCAGCACGCTCCTGGCTACGTCGGCCAGGAAAGGCGCCAAAGTGGCGTAACGCCGGTTCCAGGCCTCCGAGTTCAACATTCCACCTTGCTTGAGAAAAGTTAGGGACCGCGGCTGTAGTTTGCGTTGAGCCACTTCCTTCAAGATCTCCGGCATGGTGATCATGGTTAGGTCTAGGCGATAAGCACTCATGCGACCCAGGGCGAAGGTGACTACGCCCATTGACAGAAAATTGACCAGCGCTTCAGAAAAAAGGTGGAAGCGCGGCAATATCTGCGTCAGTGGTGATTAGGTCAGCGGAGGAGGGGTACATAGGAATGTCTCTGATCAGCTTGAGCACATCAGCCACTGCCTTGGATTCTCGGTAGACATCACTTGGGGAAGCCGCTCCCATAAGATCGTGGTGCCCTGGGAATTGAGAAAGGCGCTGGTCTACTGGCAGGAGTCCCGGGGCCGCTGGCAAGGAATTTCCAGGCGATCTGTACTCTGCTGCGCTGGGAACACCAGAGGGAAACCGGTTGACGCCCAGTCTAGCCGGTACTGTGGCGGGAGTTGGTTGATTGCCAGCCGCCATTCCTCTAAACAAGTACGCCTCTGAAGATGAAAATGCTGCCCAAATTTGGAGTCCAAGGGGGTCAAATTCTATCAACTCGGACTCTAAGGCATTTTCCGCGATGGTTACCCATGAGTACAAGGGCAGGCGTCTCTGCTGAGTTCCAGTACGGCTTTCCGCGCAACGCCGCGCTTCATCCACTTGCGTTTTCTCCACTTCCAGAGTGAAAGCGTCACCGTCCTCAATCTCAGTCAGGCGCACAGGAGTATGCACTGACCCATGCTGCGCCAGGTCTTGGAT
>LGRX02032955.1:0-11569 GCA_001247695.2 Cymbomonas tetramitiformis
CTCAGCACCCGCATCCCTGCCATTCCTGTTTTTGCAACATCACTGCTGACCCAATATCCAGCCGAGTGCGCCTCAGCACCCGCATCCCTGAACGACATTGTATCTTGAACTGCCAGACTTGAATCGAGCAAATGAAGTGGATCTCGTGAAAGATGTGTTACGATGCGAATGTGGGGCGCGTCTCCGCTACAAGGAATATGTTCTACAGCGAGGTCCAGGTAACACGCTATCCCTACTTTGCTAAATGTGATCGATACTCTCCCCATTCTCATCGTTAGGTGGCGTCCTGCACCCCTCCCATCCACGTGGTGGGGCACGATGCGGCAACCCTCCCATGCATTGTGGAGTGCCTTTTACCGCGCCCCCTTCCAAAGCACATCGTGGAGTACCTTGTAGCGCCCCTCTCATGTTGATTGTGTATTGCCATGCTACGCTCATCCGGTCTTATTATCGCCGGATGGCAGTGGTTATAACCCCGTAACTAAGACTAGACGGTGGTGTCATGATGGGTTGAGGCTTAGGTCATCTAAAGATGATACTTCGAGCCGGCCGACGGCCGGCCTTTATGGCCCAGTGCAGCTATATTTGTACCGACGACAAGTGCAAAAAGACATTCCAAGCCACCGATCCTCACATATTAAATAAATAGATGGCCCCGTAGATATCGGCGGGCATATCCAGTGAATCCCGCATATGCGAAGGGCGGCACCAATTTTCACTTGGCCGAGTGTTTCACGGATATGTTGGAGTGCGAGTGTGTGACATATGAGAATTGTGTCCATGTCATGAGGAAGTACCTCAAATTTCTCGCGAAAATGCATAATGAGCATCTCAATGATTACTTAGAGCACATCATCGCATGGCGACGGTTACACTTTACCAACCCACAACCATTCAAAGAATTATTTCCAAAATTCCCCCAATGGTTGGGTCGACGTGCTCTTCCTGGAGGTGACGTCATTAGAAGTTACCTTGAGCAAGCATATTACTTCCCTCGATGCTTCACAATTCCCCAGGTGAGTACTGTTGTATACAAAGTCATGTATCTAAAGTAGCGCTATCTCCACCATTTGGTTGTAATCGCTTCATACATCTATCCGTGCATTTTACATCGCATGGGTTTCATGTGGGCCACATGCCCTTTGACATGTCTATGCTTCACCCACACATACCGACACATATAGAATTACGTATCTTATCAACTTTTGCACTTGCAACATTTGTGGCATTACATCTAATTTTATGGAATGAACCGGGAAGGATAATGTTGTATCTTACTAGGCGAGAAGTACAACGTTATCTGGAGCGAGTGGCATCCCGATGCCAAGCACCCTAGAGCAGGTGAGGCTCACAAAAATAAAAACTTCACCACGAATGCTTGGTCGTATCATCTTTCCATTTGTCACGGCCCCGCCTTGCTCCTGACTTGCTTCTCACATTCACTAGGATGATGGTGGGTTGGCTTTTGTCGGCCGTTCTCATGCCATTCATTGTGGGTGCGTGTGTGCATGTCTATGAACAGATTTGCACTTTTAAGTGATGACAATACTCATGGAAGCAATATGATATGGAACATGGTGTTTTGTTATGGGGCAATAATGTGTCGTAGGTCGCTAATGCCAAGTCATCGTTCGCCATGCCTATGCCACCTCCACTTGCTCGAGATCATCAGCCACCGCCGAAACCTTGGGCCCCACTGGCACGATCTACGTTCACATGTGTATGTGGTTGCGTACATGTACCTACGTGTCGTTGCAAATGTTGCAGGCCTCCATCGAGCGACACTTGCGAGATCAACTCGCACTCCGAGTTCGTAGGCTCATCCACGCAGGTGCTTTCATAGTTCTCACACAAAAATTGTTCCATGCGCATTCTACGTGACCATCGAGCATCATGATATTTTTTGACTCGATGCAAAATTGGCTTGGCAATTGTGCAGACACTTGAGGCACCCCTCGCATTCCCCAAGAATTGCACACATGTTCATGGGTGCTCATGCCAAAGTGATGTAGCATCAAGTTGTGATCCCATTGGTGCAGCATCGCATACCAAGGCTCAACGAAAATCTAAGGTATCAACCCTAACATGTATCGTGCCCTCCCTGACCTTCCCTTCCGAACTTGGCGGCCGCCAAGTGAAACTCCCACATCCTTGAATCATGCATTTGCATGCGGTCCATCATCTGCCCTCCCAAATAGCATTATGCCATAGTCACAAACTTGCTTGCCATCTTTGAGGGTCTCAAGGAAGGAAGAAAGGAGGTTGTTGCACACAGGATCGCTCCTCGGCCGCACGCCAAAACGGTCCACATGGCACCTACGCACAGGTCCACGCCTGCTCCCACATCCCAACCACCACGTCAGCTTGCCTTGAATCATGGATTTGCATGTACTGTAGTCCATCATATGCCCTCCATGTTAGCATTATGCCATAGTACCAAACTTGTTTGCCATCGATGAGGGTCTCAAGGAAGGAAGGAGGTTGTTAAAACTTATAGGATCCCTCCTCGGCCGCAAACCAAGACGGTCCACATGGCACCGACACACAGGTCCACGCTTGCTCCCACATCCCAACCACTACACCTGCCTTCCTTGAATCATAGATTTGCATGTAATCCTTCATGTGCCCTCCATGTTAGCATATGCCATAGTACCAAACTTGTTTGCCATCGATGAGGGTCTCAAGGAAGGAGGGAGATTGTTGCACACAGGATCCCTGCTCTGCTACACCTCAAGACGCTCAGCATGGCACGGACACACAGGTCCACGCCTGCTCCCACATCCCAACAACTACGCCTGCCTGCCTTGAGTCATGGGTTTGCATGCAATCCACCATGTGCCCTTCCAATGAGCATCGATGCCATAGTGCCAAGCTCGCTTGCTATCGATGAGGGTCTCAAGGAAGGAAGGAGGATGCACACAGGATCCCTCCCCGGCCGCACCTCATGACGCTCCGCATAGTGCCTACACACAGGTCCACGCCTGCTCTCACATCCCAACCACTACGCCTGCTTGACTTGAATCATGGATCCGTACGGATGCGATTTAGGTTTGACTCACTTTTCGGTATTATGGCCCTTCTACGGTGGGTGGCGACAGGCAGTGGTTAGGATGTACCCAAGAGTGCGCCCTCCGGGAATTACAAGCCTTCATTGGGCTAGTGAGGAATACGATAAAAGCATCGAGCTTGTATTTTCTTTACAAGAATTTCTAGAGTTGGTGCGGAATATCGCGAATGTATGGCCGGATTGGCTACCGGACCCATTGGATTTGGCTGATGACCCAACCATCATTCGTTGCTACGGCAAGAGTTGGGAGCTTTGGCCTGAGGTGGGTAAGAATCTCAACCGCATCGCCGACTTAGTGGTCAAAGAGGTACAACGACATGAGAATTTCACTACCACTGAGCCCACTCAACCTTTGATGACACCCCGTCAGGTCCATCCATCTTACTCCGTACCCTCTCTATCTTCTTTCCTGCCTCCTGCATCCAATTAGCATTATGACACATCAAGCTTGCTTGCCGTTGATGAGCTCAAGGAAGGTTGTACACAGGATCCCTCCTCAGCCGCACCCCAAGATGCTCAGCATGGCACCGACACACATGTGGACGCGCCCACACAGGTCCCGCCCTCATGCACCCTCACTTGACACACTACCACCAATCTTGCCTTGAATGATTTTCAAGCAATCCCCATGGAATTCATGTTCCATCCAGCTCAATTTGGTATCACGGTCAATTTACAGTTGATGGCATTAAGCTATACGCCACGAGCCCCCCAAGGACTTATTTATGGGCACCCATGGGCACCCATAGAGACCAGAGCATGTGGAACCTGCGCAGATTCAAGTCCCTCCCTCCTTCATCGTGTCCCCCTCACCCCTCGTGCCCACTATTCACACTTGAATCATCGATGGATTTGCATGCAATCCACCACCACCATGCATGCAATCCGTGCCCTCCCAATTAGTATTATGAAATGTGATATAATGCATGATGCATGATATGATGCATGATGCAGGTGCCATGCACATCGTCCCTTGAAAGAAAAGGGCGACCTTCTAAGGTGACCATATACACGTACATGACTCGGCAAATGCAACGTGTCACTGAGACCTACGCGGCAAGTAGTGATCACACTTTTGCTACTGCTAAGAATTTTTACTTAAAAGATGCGAAGCAGATCTGGAATGTAGTCGGAGGGTTATTGACCGTGCCATGTATGATTCTAACTAAAAGCACCAGCTCGATCGAGTGGTTACACGCGGCAGAGCAACTTATTCACCGCCCCGGATTTGATCCAAAGCTCCATACCACCGACACTTGGCCACAAGATAATGCACTGTGGGAGTCGTTATGGCCTAACACTCGCGGCCGCCTCGGCATATTTCATTGGATGAGGCGCATAACCAAAACTCTTCGATCAAATCACAAGAATAACAAAATTGCCGTCGCGGAGTTGACGTACGTAGTGTTTTGGTTGCTCCCTACTGATACCTCCTTGGTAAAACTGGCTTTACAATCTGGTGTCTTCAAGAAAAATGGCAAATACTACGAATATACCATAGAGGAAATAAAAGAGCTGGAAAGTCTTGGGCAGGTGTGTATGAATATCTATTGTGTTTCATGACATAGTAGTGCACAATGTGTGCACAACCGGTTGTGCTCTAAGTTTGGTATGGTGTGGGATGTCGCGCATGCACACATGCCCGCTTTGAATGCATCGTTGTCACATGCTTGCTCTCACCTTGATGTGTCTGTTGTGCAGTTATTTTCACGATGGCGTGAGCATATTCGTCGATACACATATCCCGTGGATATCATAAGGCAGAATTTCCTAGGGTGGATACAAAGGTGATGACCCATCTAACTCCGCGATCTTTTTTGGCTACCCCCACGAGAGCAAGAGGATATCACATAGCCTTCTAGCCATGGGAACATGCAGCGTATCAAAGTCATATGCGATGCTTAGTGTTACTAGAAGCATTGGTGTCCCAACGATGCCGAGGGATTTGTATGGATATCGATGGCCACCTCAATGCTCGTTCGATGTCCGCAGGTGGGATAACAATCCAGATTACTCCATCGGCGAACAATTGTTTACAGCAGATTCGGCTGCTTGCTTTGCACGACAACTAGCAAACATACCTTACTTGGTTGACATTGAGGAGGTATATGTATCAAGGAAGGCGCCACCTGGTAGGAAACACAATTTGCCATCATACACATGTATGCGTGGGGAGAAGGTGGAGACCTTGCATGCCCAACAAGGGCACTTTGCAAACCTCAACACTTCACCCGAACTAGCAGCGGCCTTGACTATGCGGGGGGCCATAATGTTTACAATGGACCAAGAGTACAAGCGACTATACGATCTAGGCCTCGCGCCTTCTCCCGTGGTTGATCACTATGATCCATGGTTGAAGACCGAGGCCAATTATCTCGCGAGTAAGGCAAGACTGCCTTTATCTTACCCTCAAGTAATGGATCTAGCACCATGTACGGGTGAGGTGTTCTTGTTGGAATATTACAACGAACAACTTGAGCGAGAAAAACGATTTGCCGATGCTTATGCCTCTAGTCCTAAGTTTTGCCCGTGTGATAAATGCACGTCTCATCGAAGATCCTCTCCAAACTGCCGGATATGCATGGCACGGCGGGAAGCCTCTAAAAAACAGTCAAGTTCGTTAGGCGATGCGATCCGGCGGAATGAACAAAAGGATGAAACCAAGAAGCCTCCTCGACCACACATCGATACCGAGATGCTTGACCTTTTTGATATTGGCATCGACGATGCAGAGTGGTCCGAACGTTGGAATGTCATAATCAACAGTGCCCGCAAGGCACAAAAAGTGATGGTATCACCTCATAGCTTGTACTCCAACTACGTAGACAACCTTGCATACATCCCATCATCTGCCCTCCTTACATTAGGAATCTCTTGTCGCTACGATGTCCTTGCCCTAAGTAGCAATTAGCCGATCAAACCCTTTGTGTTACCCCATCTCGCCCTTTGTGATAATAACCAACCGACAATTTTGCTTTCAATGATTTGCATCCAAACACCGATGGCGGTGAGCATATGACGGATCTCACGGATGGAAGGAAGGAGGTTGTCGCACATAGGATCCCTCCTCGGCCGCACCTCAAGACAGTCCGCATGGCGCCAACGCACAGGTCCATGCCTGCTCCCACATCCCAACAACCACGCATGTCTGCCTTGAATCATGGATTTGCATGCAATCCAGCATGTGCCCTCCCAATTAGCATCGATGCCATAGTACCAAGCTGACTTGCCATCAATGAGGGTCTCAAAGAAGAAAGGAAGGAGGGAGGTTGTGGCACACAGGATCCCTCCTCGGCCGCACCCCAAGATGCTCAGCATGGCGCCGACACACAGGTCCACGCTTGCTCCCACATCCCAACCACCACGCCTATCCGCCTTGAATCATGGATTTGCATGCATTCAATCATGTGCCCTCCCAATTAACATCATGCCATAGTATTGAGCTCACTTGCCATCGATGAGGGTCTCATGGAAGGAAGGAAGGAAGGACGGAGGGAGGTGGTTGCACACAGGACCCCTCCTCGGCCGCACCCCAAGATGCTCAGCGTGGCACCGACACACAGGTCCACGCCTGCTCCCACATCCCAACCACCACGCCTGCCCGCCTTGAATCATGGATTTGCATGCATTCTATCATGTGCCCTCCGAATTAACATCATGCCATAGTACCAAGCTCACTTGCCATCGATGAGAGTCTCATAGAAGGAAGGAAGGAGGGAGGGAGGTGGTTGCACACAGGACCCCTCCTCGGCCGCACCCCAAGATGCTCAGCGTGGCACCGACACACAGGTTCACGCCTGCTCCCACATCCCAACCACCACGCCTGCCCGCCTTGAATCATGGATTTGCATGCATTCTATCATGTGCCCTCCCAATTAACATCATGCCATAGGGTCTCAAGGAAGGAAGGAGGGAGGGAGGTGGTTGCACACAGGACCCCTCCTCGGCCGCACCCCAAGATGCTCAGCGTGGCACCGACACACAGGTCCACGCCTGCTCCCACATCCCAACCACCACGCCTGCCCGCCTAGAATCATGGATTTGCATGCATTCTATCATGTGCCCTCCCAATTAATATCATGCCATAGTACCAAGCTCACTTGCCATCGATGAGGGTCTCAAGGAAGGAAGGACGGAGGGAGGGAGGTGGTTGCACACAGGACCCCTCCTCGGCCGCACCCCAAGATGCTCAGCGTGGCACCGACACACAGGTCCACGCCTGCTCCCACATCCCAACCACCACGCCTGCCCGCCTAGAATCATGAATTTGCATGCATTCTATCATGTGCCCTCCCAATTAACATCATGCCATAGTATTGAGCTCACTTGCCATCGATGAGGGTCTCATGGAAGGAAGGAAGTAAGGAAGGAGGGAGGGAGGTGGTTGCACACAGGACCCCTCCTCGGCCGCACCCCAAGATGCTCAGCGTGGCACCGACACACAGGTCCACGCCTGCTCCCACATCCCAACTACCACGCCTGCCCGCCTAGAATCATGGATTTGCATGCATTCTATCATGTGCCCTCCCAATTAATATCATGCCATAGTACTGAGTTCACTTGCCATCGATGAGGGTCTCAAGGAAGGAAGGACGGAGGGAGGGAGGTGGTTGCACACAGGACCCCTCCTCGGCCGCACCCCAAGATGCTCAGCATGGCGCCGACACACAGGTCCACGCCTGCTCCCACATCCCAACCACCACGCCTGCCCGTCTAGAATCATGGATTTGCATGCATTCTATCATGTGCCCTCCCAATTAACATCATGCCATAGTACTGAGCTCACTTGCCATCGATGAGAGTCTCAAGGAAGAAAGGAAGGAAGGAAGGAG
Organism: Cymbomonas tetramitiformis; assembly: GCA_001247695.2. Classification (NCBI taxonomy): domain Eukaryota; kingdom Viridiplantae; phylum Chlorophyta; class Pyramimonadophyceae; order Pyramimonadales; family Pyramimonadaceae; genus Cymbomonas; species Cymbomonas tetramitiformis. Next base: position 7,900 of record LGRX02032955.1, read on the forward strand.
GTTGTTGCACACAGGACCCCTCCTCGGCCGCACCCCAAGATGCTCAGCATGGCACCGACACTCAGGTCCACGCCTGCTCCCACATCCCAACCACCACTCCTGCCCGCCTTGAATCATGGATTTGCATGCATTCTATCATGTGCCCTCCCAATCAATCTCATGCCATAGTACTGAGTTCACTTGCCATCGATGAGAGTCTCAAGGAAGGAAGGAAGGAGGGAGGGAGGTGGTTGCACACAGGACCCCTCCTCGGCCGCACCCCAAGATGCTCAGCGTGGCCCCGACACACAGGTCCACGCCTGCTCCCACATCCCAACCACCACGCCTGCCCGCCTAGAATCATGGATTTGCATGCATTCTATCATGTGCCCTCCCAATTAACATCATGCCATAGTACCAAGCTCACTTGCCATCGACGAGAGTCTCAATAAGGAAGAAAGGAAGGAAGGAAGGAGGGAGGTGGTTGCACACAGGACCCCTCCTCGGCCGCACCCCAAGATGCTCAGCATGGCACCGACACACAGGTCCACGCCTGCTCCCACATCCCAACCACCACGCCTGCCCGTCTAGAATCATGGATTTGCATGCATTCTATCATGTGCCCTCCCAATTAACATCATGCCATAGTACCAAGCTCACTTGCCATCGACGAGAGTCTCAAGGAAGGAAGGAAGGAAGGAAGGAAGGAGCTTGTTGCACACAGGACCCCTCCTCGGCCGCACCCCAAGATGCTCAGCGTGGCACCGACACACAGGTCCACGCCTGCTCCCACATCCCAACTACCACGCCTGCCCGCCTAGAATCATGGATTTGCATGCATTCTATCATGTGCCCTCCCAATTAACATCATGCCATAGTATTGAGTTCACTTGCCATCGATGAGGGTCTCATGGAAGGAAGGAAGGAGGGAGGGAGGGAGGTGGTTGCACACAGGACCCCTCCTCGGCCGCACCCCAAGATGCTCAGCGTGGCACCGACACACAGGTCCACGCCTGCTCCCACATCCCAACCACCACGCCTGCCCGCCTAGAATCATGGATTTGCATGCATTCTATCATGTGCCCTCCCAATTAATATCATGCCATAGTACTGAGTTCACTTGCCATCGATGAGGGTCTCAAGGAAGGAAGGAGGGAGGGAGGGAGGTGGTTGCACACAGGACCCCTCCTCGGCCGCACCCCAAGATGCTCAGCATGGCGCCGACACACAGGTCCACGCCTGCTCCCACATCCCAACCACCACGCCTGCCCGTCTAGAATCATGGATTTGCATGCATTCTATCATGTGCCCTCCCAATTAACATCATGCCATAGTACTGAGCTCACTTGCCATCGATGAGAGTCTCAAGGAAGAAAGGAAGGAAGGAAGGAGGTTGTTGCACACAGGACCCCTCCTCGGCCGCACCCCAAGATGCTCAGCATGGCACCGACACTCAGGTCCACGCCTGCTCCCACATCCCAACCACCACCCCTGCCCGCCTTGAATCATGGATTTGCATGCATTCTATCATGTGCCCTCCCAATCAATATCATGCCATAGTACTGAGTTCACTTGCCATCGATGAGAGTCTCAAGGAAGGAAGGAAGGAGGGAGGGAGGTGGTTGCACACAGGACTCCTCCTCGGCCGCACCCCAAGATGCTCAGCGTGGCACCGACACACAGGTCCACGCCTGCTCCCACATCCCAACCACCACGCCTGCCCGCCTAGAATCATGGATTTGCATGCATTCTATCATGTGCCCTCCCAATTAACATCATGCCATAGTACTGAGTTCACTTGCCATCGACGACGAGAGTCTCAAGGAAGGAAGAAAGGAAGGAAGGAAGGAGCTTGTTGCACACAGGACCCCTCCTCGGCCGCACCCGAAGATGCTCAGCATGGCACCGACACACAGGTCCACGCCTGCTCCCACATCCCAACCACCACGCCTGCCCGCCTTGAATCATGGATTTGCATGCATTCTATCATGTGCCCTCCCAATTAACATCATGCCATAGTACTGAGCTCACTTGCCATCGACGAGGGTCTCATGGAAGGAAGAAAGGAAGGAAGGAAGGAGCTTGTTGCACACAGGACCCCTCCTCGGCCGCACCCCAAGATGCTCAGCATGGCACCGACACACAGGTCCACGCCTGCTCCCACATCCCAACCACCACGCCTGCCCGTCTTGAATCATGGATTTGCATGCATTCTATCATGTGCCCTCCCAATTAATATCATGCCATAGTACTGAGTTCACTTGCCATCGATGAGAGTCTCAAGGAAGGAAGGAAGGAGGGAGGGAGGTGGTTGCACACAGGACCCCTCCTTCCTCGGCCGCACCCCAAGATGCTCAGCGTGGCACCGACACACAGGTCCACGCCTGCTCCCACATCCCAACCACCACGCCTGCCCGCCTTGAATCATGGATTTGCATGCATTCTATCATGTGCCCTCCCAATTAACATCATGCTATAGTATTGAGCTCACTTGCCATCGATGAGAGTCTCATGGAAGGAAGGAGGGAGGGAGGGAGGTGGTTGCACACAGGACCCCTCCTCGGCCGCACCCCAAGATGCTCAGCATGGCACCGACACACAGGTCCACGTCTGCTCCCACATCCCAACCACCACGCCTGTCCGCCTTGAATCATGGATTTGCATGCATTCTATCATGTGCCCTCCCAATTAACATCATGCCATAGTATTGAGCTCACTTGCCATCGATGAGGGTCTCATGGAAGGGAGGAAGGACGGAGGGAGGGAGGTGGTTGCACACAGGACCCCTCCTCGGCCGCACCCCAAGATGCTCAGCGTGGCACCGACACACAGGTCCACGCCTGCTCCCACATCCCAACCACCCCGCCTGCCCGCCTAGAATCATGGATTTGCATGCATTCTATCATGTGCCCTCCCAATTAACATCATGCCATAGTATTGAGCTCACTTGCCATCGATGAGGATCTCATGGAAGGAAGGAAGGAAGGAGGGAGAGAGGGAGGTGGTTGCACACAGGACTCCTCCTCGGCCACACCCCAAGATGCTCAGCGTGGCACCGACACACAGGTCCACGCCTGCTCCCACATCCCAACCACCACGCCTGCCCGTCTTGAATCATGGATTTGCATGCATTCTATCATGTGCCCTCCCAATCAATATCATGCCATAGTACTGAGTTCACTTGCCATCGATGAGGGTCTCATGGAAGGAAGGAAGGAAGGAGGGAGGGAGGTGGTTGCACACAGGACCCCTCCTCGGCCGCACCCCAAGATGCTCAGCGTGGCACCGACACACAGGTCCACGCCTGCTCCCCCATCCCAACCACCACGCCTGCCCGCCTAGAATCATGGATTTGCATGCATTCTATCATGTGCCCTCCCAATTAACATCATGCCATAGTACCAAGCTCACTTGCCATCGACGAGAGTCTCAAGGAAGGAAGAAAGGAAGGAAGGAAGGAGGGAGGTGGTTGCACACAGGACCCCTCCTCGGCCGCACCCCAAGATGCTCAGCATGGCACCGACACACAGGTCCACGCCTGCTCCCACATCCCAACCACCACGCCTGCCTGCCTAGAATCATGGATTTGCATGCATTCTATCATGTGCCCTCCCAATTAATATCATGCCATAGTACCGAGTTCACTTGCCATCGATGAGGGTCTCAAGGAAGGAAGGACGGAGGGAGGGAG
>LGRX02032956.1:0-21046 GCA_001247695.2 Cymbomonas tetramitiformis
GCTGACTCCTGTGTATTCTAGCCTCTTCTTCGTGACTCTTGACTTAGGAAGGACGTTGAGGAACCATCTGGCAATCTTTTTCTGTGTGGGCCTCCAGTCAAAGACTGGTTGAGTACCACTGGGTGCACTGTCTATAGCTATGATAACAACATCCGAAAAGTCATCCTTATAGCATCCACCACCTGGGAGAACGTAGGGGTCATCACCCGTCCAATAGCCATGTGGGATGAATGGAATAGTGTTATGCGGGAATCTGAAAACAAGTTTAAAACCTTTGTCGAACCATCTTTTTTGGTTTTTGGGAGACAGCGGAAGAATCCATGTTCCTGAAAATCCGGGGACGGTGTTGGCCGCTTTATGTCCCATTTCCAAGGTAGTCATAACCGCCGAAGATTTGCCCTTTTCTTTCCCATCAAAGGGGGGATTTCCATAAACGATTCTGCCGATGCCTGTTATCGGATCAACGTAGGCATCCCAAGCGAGACCATCAAAGCCAATTTTCCCATGATGGCAGAAGGGCCTGAGGGCTTTTTTCATTCTTGTGGTGGGTATGCATCTTCTCGAGTGAATTCTAGGGTGGGCATTTAGTGGGTTGATTGGAGAAGAGTTCACAGCCGTTTTTGTCAAGATTCCTGTCATCCACCAAGATATCTAAGAGGCTTCTTCTGATTGCATAGCAGTTTTTAGGATCCCCCGATTCAAACTTACATGCATTGAGTGCTTCGTGAATATCGTGTGCCCTATTCGAGTACTCCGCAAGTGAGCATGGAACCGCTTTGTTGGAAAGGCGGTGCCAGGCCAAAAGTTTCCAAAACTCTTTCTTTTGGACATATTGGAGTTCGGGATATTTAATTGTCCCCGTGACATGGTCCACTTCAGGTTTAGCGGTCACAACAATGGTATTCTTTTTTGAACTTGATGGTCGGTACATGCTAGCTTCCGGGAGAGCGTGTAAGTATAATTCCTCCTTCATTTCCTGTCTTAGGTCAGCAAGTGGGAAAAGTTTCGATGGCTCTGTTTTGATGTATGTGGTACCTTTTCCAGGGTTTAGTAGTTTGGGCTTTTCTAAGATTTCTTCAGCAATGATTTTCCTTAGTTCGCCATCTTGGGTTGTTCTAAGACTATGCAAACTATTATTATGTCCTGAGCATTCAAGTTGGATGTGTTCGAAGGTGCATTTTGTATTCTGTTGGCAGTAGGGGCAGTTTTCAGTCCCGATTTTCCCCAGTTTAAATAAACGTGCTGGAGAGGCTTGGAGACCCAGGAGTTCTCTGCTTCTAGAAGCGGTGAAAGCTTTAGGTGTTATTTTGGAGGGGTGTTATTCTCGTTAAGCATTCTCAAGTACTTCCCTTGAGACTGTAGAGTTCTCCAATTATGATAGTGTGATAGACGTTGAATTCTTCTTGAATTCTTCTGATGTGACTACGGATATCGCCTAAAATAGGGACCTCAAAAAGAATAATGAGAAGGGTAGTTCCTCGGCAGGGTCGTAGCGGGAGATGTCTAGACAGCCCCCTCTGAATGAGGCTCTTTTAGCAGTACGGTCCACTCTGTCATGGACTTTGTCATTATTGTGACCCCTAATCCATTTAAGGATGATTTTATTGTGGTCTCCTTCACTGTAGAAGCCAAGTTCTTCTAACAGTAGGCGAACAGCCTGCACATCTCTGCGATTAGCTTCACGTAGTTTGTCCCGAGCACTCATGGATCTGCCATCCTTTGTTACAGCAGATATTGCGGCCATGGAGTCAATGGCATGTACCATTGGAGTCATGGATTTGAGGAGATTCTCTTTTTGTTCTGTGAGTAAGAATCTCAGTCCCGCTATTTCAGCAGATGTACTACTAGGGTTTTGGATATCTTCCTTGATAAGAAGCCCCGGTGCGGCGAAAGTTCTTGAGGGGGGGATATTCATCTTCCGAACAAGTGGCATTCCGTTGTCAAAGTTTTTTTATGGCATATGCTGCACCACTGCATGCTGATTTTTTACCGGCGAATAGGGAACCATCGCTTGCCATATCATAATCCTCCATTTGTTTGCTCTTTTCGGCGAAGGGGGTAGATTCTTCTTCTGAGTCGCTAGGGCAGCTGTATTCACTTTCTTCTTCCGCAGTTTTGTTTTTCATTCTCGCAATAATGGTCTCATATTGTCTGTCTGAGATGTAATCATAGTGTGAGTTAATATCACCGACTTTAGCAAGAACAGAAGAGGGCGGGTCCATATGGTCATTATATTCGAAAATGGAACCTGCTGGAATTAGGATGCAACCGTCATCGGTGATGCTATATTCAAAGTCGTATTGAAAACTGTTGGTTCCTTCGATTCTGACAAAGACATTAGGTTTTTTGGCATTGTTACTGTATTCTGTGTATTGTATTGACATGGCCTCTAAGTCAATATTGGTAATGTGAATAAGAGAGATGGAATCTCGGTCACCATTTCCTTTCCAATGAAACTCACCCGTGTCCGGGGGTACTATGTTGTCTCTATATTGTTTCTTGACATATCTGGCCTGTGGGTCCAAACCTACAGGGTTTTGAAGCATTTCCTTTTCGATTTCGGTTAGCCATCCAGGGGGTCTATTACCGTTCAGCCTGAAAAAGCCTTTGCTTTCTTGCCAGTTTTTTAACATTCCACCGCAGGGAGTCAGAAAGGAACCTGTGTGCTTGAGGTTATATTTTTGAATTGCGGAGGTAACATTCCTCGACATGTAGAGTTGTCTGGGAAGGGTGGTGATTAATGTGGTTTCACCCGCTTCATTTTCAGGGTAATTTTTAGAGTCGATAGCGTATCCAAGTTTTGCCATAATGTGACCTGTACGCCTGAACCAGTTAAAGCGTTTGTCTTTTGTGTGACTATAGGCTGCATAGTGTGATAAGGGAAAGCCCGAGATGGCATTTTTACTCATTTCGTTGTTCATGTTTTGAATTATTATTTTAAGCCATAAATTGCTGTTTCTACGGTATAGTGAGATAAGGTGAGGGTCAGTGATACGGTCCGTGTGGTTGTGTTGCCAATATTCGTGTTCATCTGCAGAACACAGGGTCGGTGTTCATGGTTTCAGTGATACACGACGCGGTTACAATATCGAAGACACTATCCATACCGAACCCGCCCTGGCAGACTGCCGTCCAGATTATTTGGTGGTTAGTGTCAACTGGGCAGCCCAGGTATTTGATTATAAACGAAGCTATCATTTTGTCTAATTCAATTGCAACATTCTTTGAGGAGTTGGCAATTGCTGAGGTAACTTTAAGGGGGTACGCCATCCTCGGAACTACAACCGCATTTATAACATATCTTAGCTGGTGTAGAGTCATGTGTTGCAGTTGGATGGATGTGAGAGTGGATTTAAGTCTGTCGATAAGGATTTCCGCCTGTTTGTCCCATTTCCCATTTAGTGCAAACCATACTCCGAGGTATCTGTTTACCTCTTTGCTGTTAGAGAAATCGAGAAATTCTGGTGACTCAGGGGGTATCCATTTCGCATCAATGGAAGGACTCGAGTCATTGGTATTGGGCTCAGGTGACCCCCAGAGATGAGTAAATCATCGGACAGGTCATATCGTGTTACTATTTTGCCCTGGGATTTGATGCGCTTTCTGTAAGAGTATTTGGATTTCTTAACATTGATGGGAATGCCGATGAAGCTCATAAATTCATTAACTATACCTAGCATGTCTTGAACTTCGTCTTTAGTTTTCCCCACGAGCATGATGTCATCACAGAAGAACCGTGCAAAGATATTTAAAGGGGTGTCCTTTTCTAATAAGTTTTGAGAGGGAGGAATAACATTATTTCCTGGTTTGTCTGGTCTATGGCGCTCCGAGTTGAGTTCGTATCCATATGTGGTTCCTGTCGGGTTTGCACCGTTTGCTCGTTTTGCTAACCAAATTGCCAGGATATCCATAATGGCTACAAACCTTAGTGGGCTCAAAACTTCTCCCTGAGGAACTCCACATTCGAGGGACCATTCATCTGTGAGGCCTTCCTCAGTAAGTACCATTCTAGAGGCATCATTGGTGATGTCTGAGATGATGTTAATTATTTGTGATGGGAGTCCTAACTTTCTGAGCGCTAAATTGCTCATCCAGAATTCAGCTCTGTCAAATGCTTGTTTGAGGTCCAGGTAAACTACGTGGAGGTCTTTGTCGTATCTATTGGCATCCGAAATTACTTCATTCAAAATTTGGAGTGAGTCATCTATGTTTTTGTCTCTTACCCATCTTTATGTTGGCTGCAGCCAACATAACACCCAAAGTTCCGAAGCATATTACTCATGGTTAATGGTACATATTGCTCCAAAGTAATGTTGTTTGAAGGGCTACTAGACCTTTAAAAAAATGTCAATACGTGGTATACCTTCTTACACCCATGGGGGCTTGCATAATTGTGCCCTAGAGTTGGGGTATGATCGCGAAAATACAAAATGCTCATTATGTTGGCTGCAGCCAACATAAGAAAATTGTGCAATGTGAGCGGCATGAGAAGGGCATTGAAAAATCGGACACCTATGTTGTCAAGATCTCGAGCTGCTCTTTCTGGAGTGTCTTGTCAAAACTTTCATCCGAGTTCATCTTGACCCTCAAAATATCGATCGAAGTAACATGGGTATGTAAACACCCAAAATTCCTTGAAAATTTCACAAAAGTTCACATTCTCTTGAATAGTAACCCAAATTCTCGCCGATGATTTCGAGCGTCCCAATGTTGTTCACGCATGTGTGAAAGAGAACATCCCCGCCGTCATTTTGAGCTAATAAAATGTACAATCCGATACCGACAGCTCCCGGCATTGTCAGCAAGGCTTATGTTGGCTCCAGCCAACATAAGGGGCCCTAATGTTGGCTATAGCCAACAGATGGGTAACAGACATTTTTATTCGGAAGAAAGGCATCTTGAATGGGAAAGAGAATGGGGTGGGTGTTGAGTATTGTTTTGAGACGGTTAGCAATTATTGTATTAAATAGTTTAAGACCCGTTTCCAACATTGTGAGGGGTCTGGAATTATCTATGGTACATGGTGCAGAGGGATTTTTAGGGATTGGAAGGATGACTCCAGATTTTGCACTCTTAGGAAATCTCCCAGTTATAAGAATGTGGTTAAAAAGTGAGACAGTAACTTCTTGAAAATTCTCTGGGCCCTTGATCCACTGCGAGTATCTCATCCCTGAGGGTCCTGGTGCTGTAGAGATACCACAGTCCGAGTATGCTTGTTGGAGTTCTTTGTGCGTGATTTCTGCCAATAGTCTTGCGGCGGCCGTATCGGGGATTTTAGGGCTATCCTTGAGAATGTCAGTGAGCCACTGTGGGAGTTCATCTGGCTCATTCGGGTTAGTAGAAAATAATTTTTTATTTTTGTATTCATCTAGTGTTGTGTTTAGTCTTTCTGATCTTGTCTCAGGTATCTTTCCATCACTACCTGGGGTTGCGGCTGCACCTTTTTCAGTAGGTTTCATCTTTCCCATGACTGTGTCTAGAAACCTCGAAAGGTTAGTTGAGAAAAGATGCTGCAGGGCTTCCTTTTCTCGAAGTTTGCGTCGTTCAATGTCTGTGTCTCTGCTTTTTTGAAAAGCATTTCTGATTATTACATAATTTTCATGTAATCGTAGTCTCCATGTGGCTGCTGCTTCATTATGTTTGGGTTGGAGCAAGGCAAACGGTAGTGTGCGGGCAGCCTTTTTGGCTTGCTTTGGAATGTTACTAACATGAGTTCTTGTGTCCAAATATTTGATGATGCGGCGTACTGTGTTTAGCCATTTGTATATATAGTTAGATACTGCGGATGGTCTTTCGGACCTCCCAGTTTTGTTCAGATTCTTGGTGCCAAAGGCGTCACTTGCCGCCTGATGTGCCAATTTGTGCAGGGTATCCCATGCCGCGTCAGGGTGCATTTCCTTGAGGCCAGTGTCGTCGTTTCTAGCTGCTTCCAAACCATTTTCCATTTCGAGTGTACTATGTAGTCTTTCAGTGTAAGACACCCAGCCTGTAGCGTATTGGAATAAATGGGTTGTGCAGTCTATTTTTTCCGAATGCATCTCAGATCCGTACAGGCTCCAGAATTTAGCGGGCATATGGGGTTGTAGAAGGATATCCCAGCAGGTCATGTAATCATCTGTGCTAGATTTCGTGATTTTCTTAACTTCCAGTGAGCTGAATGAAAGGTGTCGCTTGAGATAGGCATTTACATCTTTCCTATTTAGTAGATGAGGTGAACCTATATGCCAAATGTTATCTTTGACGTTATGGCCTAAGTTGAGACCACCTTCTGGCATCCCCTTTCCTCTAGAGAGTAAGTGAGCTGCATGCCATGGGCTATTAAGGTGAATCCACCATTCCTTGGGTTTGTTGTGCCATTTTAGACATTGTTCCATGCTGTCTGTCTTTTCATTTTTTGCTATGAGCTTGTTCATTGTTATGGGGCTGCCGTCTGTATTATCCCGTCTAAGATCGAGATCAGTGGTGTCACCCTTGATGGTGCTGATAGCGGCTCTAGCTTTGTTTTTATTGATGCACGCGTGCACAAGTTCATTTGTGCTGTATCCGTTTGCTTCAAGGAGTCCTACAATATCTTTCTTGTTTATTTTCCTTTTTGTATCCTTATTTTTGTTTGTCATTCTGATTGGGTACCCTGGGTACTCATCATGTGTGGTTTCCTTGGCACCATTAAATCTAGGTGTTGCCAAAGTTGTATCGGTAGAAATCTCCGGTTTGGTGTCGTTTTGAGGGAGCTTAAATTCAGCCCATACTATCCCGTGGTCAGAGATGATATAAGGGTTTTCCTCCGTCCATCCAGTTTTAACTGTCAATTCTGCCATTGATAGTTGTGTTGGCCATGATATGGGTAAGTTTTGCTTTTGAGTTTTTGGATATAACATGTGTGAAAATCTCCGTGTTTGGATTACGGTCCATTATCAGTTCATTAAGAGAACATCTGTCATTGTTGAAATAAGTTAAAAGATGCTTATTCTTCTCGACATGCTCTTGATATGACATGTAATTTCCACCTGACACCCGCTGATTTGGGGTAATGGTACAGTTTTTGTCACCTATCTCTATGTAGGCCTTTTTTGGATTATTTCCTGCCTTTCCTGCCCAGTCAGTTAGTGTGTCATATAATTCCATTTGTTCATCTACTAGTGTGGCATCATTCATATAGCCACTAGCTATGTAAAGCTCAAACCCGTTATTTCCTGAAAATTTGGTCATTACTGCTCTCTTTGCGTCTCCATCAATTGTGGTAACCGAGGTGGAAAGTGGTAAGCTTTTCGGGTTCCATAGGATCATGGAACCAATGGAAGCTCTTTCATTTACATGAGATGTGCGGAATTGAATTCCTTTTTGTGTCATTAGGGTTTTTATTAATGCAAGGTTTTCAGTATTCACCTTGGTTTCTGATATACATATTATATCGGCCCGTCTGTCAATTAAAAGATTGCATATTGTTTCTAATTTAACCAAACTGTCTTTATCTTCTTTGTGGTGTCGGAGGCCTCTCATATTCATACCCATTATAATCAAATTGTCAGAGTGTTGTGCTATTTGTAGTTTTGTAAGTCGGTCTAACTCTTCTGACTGTTTAGTGACGCTTTTGTGTTTCGCTTTTTGTAGTATGCATCTGCCATCTGCGTCATAGATGTTCTCACAGTCAAAGATTTTGTTTGTGCATTTGGTTTTAAGGATTATTCTCTTTTGTTTGTGAGAGTGTTTCCTGCGGTATCCATATGTGCGAGGTTCGCAAGAGAGCTTTCCTTTGCCTGAGATGAAGTGATTATAAGCAGTGTAGATGGGTTTACCGTCTTTGTTTTCAGGATTTGGCTTTGTTGGATGTGCATCAACTTTCGGGAGGTGAGTTCTTAGAGAGTGTCGTATGGTCGAAATGGCTTTGTTATTTTCGTGTTTGGTTATCCTAGCTTCTCTGCCCGTTTGCGGTAGAATTCTAATATTTAGGTTTTCAAGTTCGTATAGTAGATCTCTGTTTAATTGTGCTGCCGAGAAGAATTTAGTGTTGTGCAGGATGTGAAAGGCTTTGTGGGCTAGTGTAAAATTGAAAATCCCCATGTTGTTCGGATGTACTCCCAGTTTCAAGGTTATGCGGTGCGCACTCAGGTCTTGAGGGAGGAGTGTGAGAATATCTTTTTGGTGTTTATTGGTAGGGATATCAAAATCACAATAAATAATCTTTCTTTCTGGAATGATGTGGACTGCAGTTGACCATATTTCATTAATCACAAGAAGATGAATTTGAATGTTGGTGTTATCCGTGTTCGAGGTGTGATGATATTTCCTATGTGATTCGATGGTTTCTGAAACAATTGTTTCATTAGTGTGCGTTTTCCATTTCAGCTTAAAAGTTTCTATCAGAGTTTCTATCTGTTTTTTAGGTGTGGCACCTCTACGTGTGAGGACATGGTGGGCAGGTGAAGTCATATTAGAGCCGCTGATTGCAGCGTCATTTCCAGTGGGCTCCAGGTTTTTGAGCTCCAGCGTGTTGCGGGTATTATTGGCCGTCAGCCCTAATTCTTTCCTCATTTCTAATCGGTATTTATGTATTTCCTTTTGCATTGTTTTGTCGCCATACTCTCCACTACATAGGTCACATTTTAGGTGCTCGAAAAATGTGGTCTGATGTGAACCTCTGTTCCATTGGGCCCATCTGAAGGCGGTTTTTGCTACCCATGTGCCACAGTTGTATGTATCTGTTTGAAATGTATCCTTGCTAATAGTAACTGTGAATTCCTTAAATTCTGTGGTGGCTTTGAGATTTTTCAGCCAGGTTGTGAGTGCTACCACAATCATATTGATGGTTTCTCTTTCGGCATTATCTCCAAAAGGGTCATATATGTAAGCATCTATTTTTCCGGATGATGATAAGCGGATCATTATGAGACGCCAATGTATATTGTCACACACGCCTATTTGTGTGTGGCCATATTTTCTGAGTCTGCTGTTAATGAGTTGTGTGAGTTTTTGGTCCTCCACTGTCATCTTCAGCATCATGTCCGTGAGGTCCATGGGGGCAACGGTACTCGGGTCCCGTATTTTCATGGCATCACCAACATGAGTTGCATTTAACCACCCCTTTTCCGAGAGAAGTGATTCCGTAGCCATTATATTTTCATCTACTACATTATCTACGGTGCCTGCTCCACCGCTTAACATCTGATCAGGTTCAGGCATATTATGTTGTTTGGTGACGTTATTCTTTTTTCGGTGAATTTTATGTTCCGTTATTCTTAGAGGTGATTTCATTTTAGATTTCTTTGTATTTTGGGTCCGTGTCCTCTCCCAAAGCCATGCCATTTTGGGGTTTTGAATCATGTATTTCAAGGCGCTCTTGCTTATCCTTTTGCAGGCCTTAGGTCTCTTGTGGGCTAGGTGTATTATGACTCTAGGCCCCGGGAAATATTGTTTAGGGTACAACTTCATTTTGCTAAGTCCCGTCATTAGGTGGAAGAGCATAATAAAAGTCCCATGAGAGGTTGCTTGCAGTTCCGCTTGTGTTTTGATATAGTTTATCTCACATCTCAAAAAATGCCGCATTATGTAATATGTCATAATCATGCTGCCGCTTATGTCTTTGTCAGTTTTCATCTCCATATAACAGCATTTAAATTAGCCTTATGCCGCATCGTGTTTATTGGACTCAGAGTTTGTTTATCCGAAGAGCGCTTCAATATTTTATCCGTCCTTATAAGGTTTGCTGCTTTCCGTTCTGAAGTGTTTGAGGGCCGTGATAAGTTGACCATAAATGGAAATTTATTTTGGTGCCTTATAGTTATTTGATACATATATTGTGTTAAATTAACAGCCCGTATTTTGAGGTTAAATGCATTCCATTTCAAGTTATTTGGAGACCGAGATAAGTTTACCAGAAACCGCTTAAGGTTATTAGCAGACCTCATCGGGTCGTCTATGAGTTTGTTTAAGTTTTCTGCAGGCCATATCAGTTTAACTGTGAGCCGTATTAATTTACCTGCAAACTGTATTAAGTTATCTATATGCGGTTTGAAGGTAGCGGTAAACTGTATAAAGTTATTTGCAAGCCGTATAAAGTTATCTACGGGCCATATTGAGTTTTTAGTGAACCGCGTTAAGTTATCTCCGTCCCATAATAAGTTTATTGTTGCTTGTATTAAGAGGACCGCGTGCCACTTAAAGTTTATTAAGTGTTGTGTGAAATTATCTGCATACCGTGTTAAATTTTCTGCAAACCGTAACGTGTCTACTGTAGCCCATATCAAGTTATCTGCGTGCCGCTTTGGGCTTTCTGCGGTCCAAACAGACTGCCGTATCAAAGTTTCATACATGTGTGTTAAGTTTACATGAAAGTGTGTCAAGTTATCAGTCTGGCATATGTTATCAGACTGCCGTGTTAAGTTAACACATATGTGTGTTAAGTTGCCATATTGTTGCCTTAAGTTTACAGCCTGCCGCGTTCGGTTTGAGGACTGTTTTCTTAAGCTATCAGAGGTGTATATTATGCTAACAGACTGTATTGTCACACTACCAAACCAGCACTTATTAGTGGCATAGAAACTAGTTAAGTTACTAACATTTTTAGTGACTTCTATGTATCTGTTTGAAAGGTTTACCGTACTGTTTGTTTCCCGACCTAACAGGTGTTTAACTATATTTGTGACCTTATTATTAAGCTGGTTAGTACTGCCCCCCGCAGTGAGTGTACACACAATATGTCTCACCAGACTGGTGGGTGTGCTAGCAGTTGACTTGTGAATTTTCACAGACAGGGTGAGAAAGTTGGAGATCAAATTGAGCAGGGCAAAAAATAAACTGACACTACTGGCTTGTTTAAGTCGATTGTAAACAGAGGCAGCACAATTTTGAGTTGGAAGAGAAATGCAGGTGTGTGCTGGAGAATTAGCATAAGGTGGAACTGTGTGAACAGCTCTGAGATGCCGTGTGAATGTTTTACTTCTATCACTAAGGTGGCCGGGTAATTTTTTTGGTAAATTACCGGCTCGGTAATTACCGGTAATTTACCCGGTAATACCTGCCCCAAAATTGTCTTACCCCCCCATACTTAAGAAATTCCCGGTAATTTACCACGGTAAGATGGTATTACCATGGTGAATTACCGGGATTTCGTCAAATTACCATCGATTTTACCAAAAAACTCCAGATCAGCGGCTGGGAGTGACACGACTCGACCTCCAACACAAAAAGCCATTTTTGGCCAGGTCTTGGTCTAATCAATAACACGGCGACGGGAGAGGCAAACGAAGTGGCGATAATGGCCTCAGGTGACACCATATATCCCTGACTGGGGATGATACATTACATGACTGGAAGGATTCCCACGGCACTACTCATAAAGTTCTTCAGGATATCTTGGACGCCTTGAAGACCCCTTTACGTGGGCAGTGCTTCGGACCACAGCACGCATTCCTCTTGTCTCTGTTTTGCGACGTCCCACAATACCACGTGACTCTGAACCCGAAGAAGTCCTGTGCCCTGAACGTTCGGACCACGCTCATCTGCAAGTATGACGAGTCCCTCAAGACCAATACGGCCTATCATAGGATCAACTCGGGCAAGCTCCTCAATAAGATCTTGGACTGCGACAACGTACCCGACTATACCGTTGGGTATACTTGTGCCTCAGGACTTTCTGTCTGCACTTCTCTGTAAAACATTCTGCTATTTTGTGACCGCGCATGGCCAAGCATGTGGGAGATTGTGCACTCAACTAACTCCAATGATCGTCGTGTACCCATAGGAACCGAAAAAATCGAATTCGGAATTCGTATGCAATAGTTGGGTATACTTGTGCCTCGGGACTTTCTGTCTGCACTTCTCTGTAAAATATTCTGCTATTTTGTAACCGCGCATGGTCGAGCATGTGGGAGATTGTGCACTCAACTATCTCCAATGATCGTCGTGTACCCATAGGAGCCGGAAAAATCGAATTCGAAATTCGTATGCAATAGTTGGGTATACTTGTGCCTCGGGGCTTTCTGTCTGCACTTCGCTGTAAAATATTCTGCTATTTTGTGACCGCGCAAGGTCGAGCATGGGGGACATTATGCACTCAACTATCTCCTATGATCATTGTGTATCCATAGGAACCGAAAAAATCGAATTCGGAATTCGTATGCAATAGTTGGGTCAACTGGTGCAGGCGGTAATTACCTGGTATTACCACGTATGGTAATTACCGGTAAATTACCCGGTATTACCACCCCCCACTTTCAAATTACCGGTAATGCGGCCACCTTATCTATCACTCATACTTAGAGTGTGGTGCTGTGTTACACGATGAGCACTATCAGGCAGCTCTGAAATTAACAATTGAAAGCCGATCAATGTCTGGTGGTGCCCGGGAGAGTACAACCTAGATGTCAGCTTTTCAACACAATGGCAAGCTGAGATCTTTCGGAGAGGAGGGGCAGGAGAATTAAGCCTCAAAGTCCATATCTTCCAATGCTTTAAACCTGTTTTGCAACTCAGCTCCTTCTTGCTGAGCAATTTGAGTGCTCCCAAGATTTTCTTGGCAACGTCGCTTGCCCCAGCAACCAAAACAACTTGCTCGCCGTCTCTCGTCGCCACATAGAAGAGATCACAGCAGTGCTGCACACAAATTTTCCGGTGCGTTAGTAGTGCTATTTTATTAGGGTGTCTGCGGGAAAATGCAAGTGTCGCAACGTTGTTATTGTCAGCTTTTGTCAAAGCTTTGCGATGTTCCTTTCCGCGAAAACAGTGCTCACGTGAAATTTCAGGTGCTACCATAATTTTCCGGTGCTTTAGCGGTGTTATTTCGCTGGAATGTCTGCGAAAAAATGGAAGTGTTAAAACGTTTTGGCAGTCAGCTTTTGTCAGGGTTTCGCGGTGCTTCTTTCCACAACAGCAATGGGCGCGTGAAATTTCAGGTGCTACCATAATTTTCCGGTGCTTTAGCGATGTTATGTCGCTGGAATGTCTGCGAAAAAATGGAAGTGTTAAAACGTTTTGGCAGTCAGCTTTTGTGAGGGTTTCGCGATGCTTCTTTCCACAGCAGCAATGGGCGCGTGAAATTTCAGGTGCTACCATAATTTTCCGGTGCTTTAGCGATGTTATTTCGCTGGAATGTCTGCGAAAAAATGGAAGTGTTAAAACGTTTTGGCAGTCAGCTTTTGTCAGGGTTTCGCGATGCTTCTTTCCACAGCAGCAATGGGCGCGTGAAATTTCAGGTGCTACCATAATTTTCCGGTGCTTTAGCGATGTTATTTCGCTGGAATGTCTGCGAAAAAATGGAAGTGTTAAAACGTTTTGGCAGTCAGCTTTTGTCAGGGTTTCGCGATGCTTCTTTCCACAGCAGCAATGCGCGCGTGAAATTTCAGGTGCTAACATAATTTTCCGGTGCGTTAGCGATGCTCTTTTACTTGGTTGCCTGCTGAAAAGTGTGAGTGCCATAACGTTTTTACAGTCTGCTTGTGTCAATGCTTTACAATGCTTATTTCCGCAGAAGCAATGCGCTCGCGAAGCTACAAATGCTAACATAATGCTTGTCACAGTATCTTTCACACAAGAGAGGGGGAAATTACAGTTACTTACTTTGAAGATTGTGGTCGTTAGAGGGACTCTGTTTCGTAACTCGAGATCGCCGAAGTAAACACTGACGTTTAATTCCACTTCGTCCCCCAAGTCTTCCTTCACTGCCTTGAAGAATTCCGTGTAGAGACAAGAGAAGAGACAGATGTACACACAAACGAGGAAAATGGTAAGAGTCTTTTGCAGGCTGCGTTGTTTTCGCGATGTATTTATGATTATCTTTTTTGCGATGTTGTTTTGCGTTTTCGGTATTTGGTACCTCGCGAGCGCAGAGCAGAGCTCTTTGCTCACTTCACCAGGCTTATTTTTACGTGCCTTCCCCGCAGAGATTAACTCGTTGGGCTCAGACACGGGTTAGCGAAAGAAAATCATAGCAACAGTTTGCGGAAAGGGCATAAGTAAGACAGGGTTTAAGCATATTTAATAGTGCAGGAAGGCGCAAATCACGCTGCAAAAAACAGCGCGCTTTTACCTTCGCTTTTATCTTCCTCCAGCTTCGAAAAACCTTCAGAAAATACTATATCATAATATTATTTTTCAGAAAAACATTTTCAGGTTGAGTGGTTGTGGGTTGGTTGGCATAATGCCATTCGTCGTAAGTAGCATGCAAAACATCCAACCCGGTTTGTACTTGCCATAATTTGCGTGTCATATTGACTTTATTCCA
Source organism: Cymbomonas tetramitiformis (assembly GCA_001247695.2). Classification (NCBI taxonomy): domain Eukaryota; kingdom Viridiplantae; phylum Chlorophyta; class Pyramimonadophyceae; order Pyramimonadales; family Pyramimonadaceae; genus Cymbomonas; species Cymbomonas tetramitiformis. The sequence goes on from LGRX02032956.1 coordinate 14,219, forward strand.
GCCTGGGTAGCGGGCTTGAGCCTCGGGAATCCAAGTTGTGAATATATATATATATATAACCCAACCGATTGTAGAATATTGAAGTATCCACCTGAATTGAATTTTAGAGATCTGTACCTGCATGATAAGCTCACCCAATCAGTCAATATACGCATACCTCTAGGGTGGAGTGGGGAAAAAAAGGCAAGCGAAAATCGGGAAAACACAGTTTTATCACATGCATGTGCCTTAACGACATGCATATGGAGCGTTGTCGCCATTCACATGCCGTAGCACGTAATGGGCACCTAGAATAGGTTCCAACACAGTAATCACTCACCAATAAGAAATAGTAGCAATAAGAAACCAGCCAGCGTTTGGGGGGGGTCACAACTTGACGAAATTTGCTGGCTAGCTTTAATTTCTTAAGAAATTGGCCAAAATAAGAAATCAAGGGGCTGGCTGGCTTGAATCATAGTGAAAACTAGTTAAGAAATTTTGGCTTGATTATTTGGCGGGTTTACTTGATTTAACAAGGATTCGTTGATGCTTATACACAATTTATCTCAATAAAAATATCATACAGACTGCTGAATTTTCCTTCTTCAGCTCGCCTATCTGCTCACGGCTTTCAGGATCCATACTAAAATTTCTACTACTGTGGCCGTCGCTGAGTGTCAATTTCAAGATAGCTGGCTGCCTCCTCCTTAAGTAAGCAGAATACGAAATTGGCTGGCTGAGCTACGAAATCGGGATTTCTTATTCTTAGCAATTTCATAGGTCAGGCGCTGGCGGGGGGGTCACAACTTGACGAAATTCGCTGGCTGACCCCATATTTAGGACTTTCTTATTGGTGATTGATTCCGTAATGAACTCTACCATCATGTTCGGAGTGCCATGGCCACATGGCATGCCTTAATCAGCCTCGCCGTGTGTGGTACTTGTGACAGTACCAGCGAAATTAATTAATTTTCAGGCATTTCACCCCCCCAAAGCGCGTGACCGTAACATGTACCAAAAGTCAGTCCGGGTTATTTTCAATGTTCAAACTAATTCAATAAACGGGTCCTAAATGAATTTTCAACGCCTTAGTTTGACCGATATACCCTCATCTAGTGCACCCTACATGGGATTCTTATTGGTACTTGTGACAGTACCACAGCACGGGGTAGTAGCCATGAGAGACCTCGCCCAAGTCCCCAATATGGACACCAATACTTCATATATATCCAACGAATAGTTGACTACCGTGGAAGTTATGGATGTTTCCGCGCTCTTACTGATCCCATATTGCTAAAAACGAATTCGCCCTTAGGGTGTTAAGGTTAGGCCAGCCAATGTTGAATGCAGATGTAGTCATAAGATGGGATTTCACCCATTCGGAAAGAATCTCATGGGCGCAGTGGCTGAGGAGGAGGGGGTAAAAGGCAGCTGGCAATCTGAGTTTGGTAATTATCAACACGAGAGGGCAAAAATGGATAACTCTTCGACAAGTGATCGGGATCGTGCAAACAAGGATGCTATGTACATCTACAAGAGTCCCCGGATGGGTCATGGGGAGACCAATCTGCACCCCCCTTAAAAGGGTGTCGGTTGGCCCTCCTCTTGTCACCCCTTGCTGTGTTTTGACTCATGCGCGTGTCACATGCTCCCGCCTGCCAGATAATCGAAAACCCTCTCCGGTATTTTATTATTCACCTTAGTACTGTATCCGAAACCCTGAGTCCACGGCTTCAGCTTTCGTCTCTGTGAAAACTTATAATACATTGCAGCTGTATATATCTTAGCTTTCCCGTCAATGGGACTGTGTGGTTGTTAAACCTTACAAACTATAAACCCTAACCCCGAGCACTATGCGGAGATCCAGAACTGGGTTGCCTATAACCTCGAGCACGACCCTCGGTTATAACCCCGGTTCTAACCTAATTTGGACTTCGCGATTATAGCCTGCGGTTATATTCAGAGTCATTTTGCCCTAGATAGCAGAGGTATAACCGAGGTTATAACCTAATTTGACCCCCCAAGGTTATAACCGGTTACGGTTCACAGGCAACCCAGATCCAGAACGATCAGCCGTGATGGCGCGGTCCCGCGCGCGGGTAGGACCATGTCATATATAACTCTGCTTGTATATTTGGCTAAACCCTAAACCAGGGTTTCGAATCAGAACGTGAAAGTAAACTTGTGATTATATAAAACGAACTACCCGTTAAGTTAGATCGGGTTATAGGTTTCGGTGACAACCGGTGTCCGGTGACGGTCAGCAAGACGTACTGCTGAAATCTGTATAGGCAGCCCTGACCGGGAGTCCCGGTGCAGGCCCCTATGACAGATCACTAGGCCAACACTGGACTGCTGACTGATATATAGGTTCGTGCTGTGGCACCCGCTATGTCACAGGTAGGCTAGACTCCGAAACCGTCCGAGACCGTTCCGGGTATATCTAGCTTAGGGGGTTTTTATCTTATGAGTTTATCCATATAGAGTTCGGGGCTATCTGATATCCAGTGAACTAGGATATTCCAGTACGTACTACGGGCAAGTGACATGTGCGATGGGAAGTGTTATTCCCGTCGGCGTGGGTAAGATACATAGATATGAGTAGATATATATCACATATACACAGTCGGAAGCACATGCTCTCGGAAACTAATACGAATAACATAAAATACTTTGGGATTGTATTCTTTTATGCTTGTGCAACGGTTGCCCGAGTGTTAGAGACAAATGCATGTGACACAGTTCTCCGAGGGGGGACAGCAGGAGACATGCCCCCCACTTTATAGTGGAGTGGGGAAATCGGTCTCTCCGTGAATGTGACAGATTTAGGTGTCACACGGTGTAACGCTTCCAGCACACCACTTAGTGTGGTGACCCGAGCCAGGTGGTCCCGGAACAAATTAACAACAACCCTACTCAGCTTCAGGCGAAACGGTGAGCTGAAGGAGGCCTATGCGACTATCCCTATTGGGATTATCCCGAGGGGAAAGACACCGATTCACACTGTGCAATTCTGACAGCTCCCTAAACGGTTAAATCCAACCCATCTCGGGGCTCTTCTGCGCATATAATCTGTGTAACAGCAGAGCAAGGCACGAGCATCTGTAAACTCAGCCACTAGAGGAGTGCGTGCACAGCAATGCAGTGCGCACGGTGTCGCCATTCTGCATCAAACTCGGGGTTTCCCGGAAAATCACGCGTCAAAGAAAGTGAAGCACAACCCAAAGTCTCGATGTCGATTGAAGAAGTTGGTGAAGTCAAAGTACAGTCCAGAGACGTGAAAAAATCTGATTAAAACCACCGACCGGTGGAGCCGTGCGCGTGCCCATGCCAACACCACCGAAGGCCTCAGCGGCGGACCGGCGCGGCGGTGGCGCACACACAAAGCAATGCACACACTAGCAAGGATATTGCCGCAGAGCGGCCAAGCCGCCCCAGCGGTGGCTTGCCACAGCCTCGTGCCGGCGGACATGAATACTGCTCAGCTGTCGTGCCGTCGTCCTCGGTAACGTAGCTGTCACGTGTTCGTCACCAGGACCGCTGTCCCAAGTGTCACAACCCAGCTATCGGCCCACGATAAGCCGCGGTTTGTGACAGCTGTCGCGAACCCGATGCACAACGTGGTCCTCAAGAAAGCACTCGTGGTCAGCGAGCACAAATGCAGTTCTCACTGCACTGACCAAGCTCCATAGCAAGGCGAACTCAGACCAACCCTAATGCAGCCGGATGAGGGTCTGCAACGTCTCAAGGATGTAATATGCTCTGAAAGATGTCCGAAGCCGATTGACTACACCAGACCACTGACCCTGTACACGGACTGGAGCTCTTACGGCATCGGCGCCGTCCTGGGACAAGTCGGTGAGGATGGGCAGGAGCACATATGCGTTGCCATCAGCAGATCCCTGGGAAAGACCGAGAAACAATACGCCAGCTACCAAGGGGAGATGCGTGCCTTTTTGCAATGGAGTCTTTTGGAGGTTTGGGGAAATCGGCGCGGAAGTTCTTCGACAGTTGTGTACAACGCAGACACGACCGATTGTTTCAGGAGGAGGAGGAGGATGCAACATGGAGCACGCGGAGCTTTTCGACCTATTGGTTGCAGCGGACAGTGGTTGCCTTGCACGTCTCGCAGGGCTACGGAATTGCTTTCAGGGCTACTCATGATTATCAACATGGGTGAACGGATGATGGTTTTCTAGGTAGTTGTTTTGACATTTGAACGAGTTTGTTTGTTTGCTGTGCCTTTGACATTTCAAGTGTGAGATGTGAACCTTACAATCATGTTTGTGAAAACTTTTTTATATATGTATATATCTATCCAACTTTATATATATATATATACAACTTTGTATATATATATCACCGTTTCCATTAATTTGCCCCAAAATTCACAAGGTTCAAAACCAATCCAATCAAATTGAATATGCGATACACCATGGCGTTATTCATAAAAGTGTGCAGCAAGCAAGGTGCCTTGTGGTAGCGACCGTATCGTAGATATAACAGAAGTGCAGATATCCACAATTTGCTGGTGGTATTCTGAGAATGAATGTGAGTTTCTCCAGAGCTATTATGAAACCACAGACCATGCAATGATCCGTTGACAATTTACCTTTATCAGACCATTTTCCACAATAATGCACACTTAACATTTAACCTGGTGCTCATCAAAACCAATTTACACGCGAGATGATCCCTGCTGCGGCAACATTTAACCTGGTGCTCATCAAAACCAATTTACACGCGAGATGATCCCTGCTGCGGCATATTCTACCGCTGATATAGTCTCTATTTCAAGTTAAGCGTAGATCCCTCAAGACATAATTGTGTAGACAAGAACAATTCCAACACGTCAGTCAGTGGCTTTGGAAGTGTTGCATTTGAAGCATACTGTGCGAGATGAAAAGTTATCGAACCCGCAACCAGAGCATGTCCATTCCCCTGGCTTCAATATTCTTCCCCGACGGGACGAGTCATATTGCATCCCAGTAGTTGCTGCTCGAGGAGTGCGTCGCGACTCTCTGGGAGCCACCTGCATCTGCAAATAGCACATCATAAAGGGTGAAATGAGTCACAGAGGCAGGTCAGGTCTGCCTAACCTCAACCTAAGCGAACCAAATATCAACGCTTTCTATCGATCGGACTATATGGCTGCACGGGCTCCTGAACAGCCAAACAATAGATCCCTGTACACTTTCAGACGTCGTTTAAGTGCGATCCTACACCAAGATATGTGAAGCGTGCTCACCCGGCCGGCAGGAGCTGTCACCCAGCCGGCAGGATCTGGCTTGTCCTTCAACAGGACATGTGACATGTGCTCACCCAGCCGGCAGGAGGTGGCTTGTCCTACGACAGGACATGTGGCGTGTGCTCACCCGGCCGGCAGGAGCTGGCTTGTCCTACGACAGGACATGTGGCGTGTGCTCACCCGGCCGGCAGGAGCTGGCTTGTCCAGTAGGCAATCTTTGCACTTGCTGCGGGAGGCGAAGTTCACAAAACCACACTCTGGGCAGCTCCAGTCTCGGCCCTTGCGAATCTACAGTGTCACCCTCGACCCACATAAATGATGATGAGGTCAAACCATGTCTCAGCAACACCTTCATGTTGCAGGCAAGGGCACGCTAGGGCACGCTCCGTGAAAGAAAGACATTTCATTTTCTAAAGAGAAAGCTGGACACTTAATCCAAAACTTTGGGCTGCATTCAGCACGATAACCCGCAAGGCACTAACCCTTCGCACCGAAAAACGCATCAGTCAGCCTACCCTGAATGTCAACGCTCATGTCATAAAAAGCAGATGAATTGTCTCTGAGCTTGAGAGCACCAGCCAATCATGGCGCATCTTGAACCTTTACTACTCTTTGTCCTTCGCCGATGTAGGTTCCCTAGTCTGATGCGAGGTGCACACCTTGCCCGAGCCCGAGCTGCTCTGCTGACGCGAGGTGCACACGTTGCCCGAGCCCGAGCTACTCTGCTGAAGCGAGGTGCACACCTTGACCTAATCTGCTGACGCGAGGTGCACCGTTGCCCGAGCCCGAGGCTCTCTGCTGAAGCGAGTGCATATCTTGACCTACTATGCTGAGGCGAGGCGCACACGTTGCCCGAGCCCGAGCTGCTCTGCCAAAGCGAGGTGCACATCTTGACCTACTCTGCTGACGCGAGGTGCACACGTTGCCCGAGCCCGAGCTGCTCTGCTGAAGCGAGGCGCTTGACCTACTCTGCTGACGCGAGGTGCACACGTTGCCCGTGCCCGAGCTACTCTGCTGAAGCGTGGTGCACACCTTGCCCGAGCCCGAGGTGCTCTACTGACGCGAGGTGCGAACGTTGCCCGAGCCCGAGGTGCTCTGCTGAAGCGAGGTGCACATCTTGACCTACTCTGCTGAAGCGAGGTGCACACCTTGCCCGAGCCCGAGCTGCTCTGCTGAAGCGAGGCGCACACCTCGCCCGAGCCCGAGCTGCTCTGCTAAAGCAAGGTGCACACCTTGACCTAATCTGCTGAAGCGAGGTGCACACCTCGCCCGAGCCCGAGCTGCTCTGCTGAAGCGAGGTGCACACCTTGACCTAATCTGCTGAAGCGAGGTGCACACCTCGCCCGAGCCCGAGCTGCTCTGCTGAAGCGAGGTGCACACGTTCCCCGAGCCCAAGCTAATCTGCTGAAGCGAGGTGCACACGTTGCCCGAGCCCGAGCTGCTCTGCTGAAGCGAGGTGCACACGTTGCCCGAGCCCAAGCTGCTCTGCTGAAGCGAGGTGCACACGTTGCCCGAGCCCGAGCTGCTCTGCTGAAGCGAGGTGCACACGTTGCCCGAGCCCGAGCTACTCTGCTGACGTGAGGTGCGCACGTTCCCCGAGC
>LGRX02032957.1:0-25707 GCA_001247695.2 Cymbomonas tetramitiformis
CCCTCCCTCCCTCCCTCCCCTCCCTCCCTCCCTCCCTCCCTCCCTCCCCCTCCCTCCCCCCTCCCTCCCTCCTTCCTCCCCTCCCTCCTCTCCCTCCTCTCCCTCCCTCCCTCCCTCCCTCCCTCCCTGAACTACTAAAAATAGTAACACTAAAAATAGTAATATTACAATAACGATTTAATTTTGGGAAAAAATTCTTCAAAAAATCTTCAGAAAAAATCAAAAAAAAATCTTTGATGACACCATGACACTATGACACTATGACACTATAGCACTATGACACTATGACACTATGACACTATGACACTATAGCACTATGGTCGATCCATCCGATAATTTTGTGAACCTAAACCCTAAACCCTCAACCCTAAATCGTTAAACCCTGATGCGACCCATATTCAACACATAGCGCGCGATGCGCGCGCGATGCGATCGATGCGCGCGCGATGTCGATGCGATGCGATTCGATCGACCCGTATGACATTTATGACACTATGACACTATGACACTATATACTAAATCGTTAAACCCTGATGCGACCCATATTCAACACATAGCGCGCGATGCGCGCGCGATGCGATCGATATGCGCGATTTCATCGAATCCATGCGATTCGAGGGGGTGGGCGAGGGGGGTCCTTCGACCCGTCCGATAAAATTTTGTGACCCACCCACCAACCAACCAACCGAGCTTCGTTATATATATAACTAGTCGCGACGCGATGAAGGGGCCGGGCATCCGCCCTCCCCCAAAGACTGGATGTCGACTCGAGGAGCATGTGATATGCGACCCGAAAACCGTTGCGCGAGCCCCTCTCATCTCCCCTCTCTCAACGATAAGATTTGGCGACCTTTTAATGAAATTTCAAATTCCAAATTCGAAATCGAAATCGGATGATATTATTTCGAATGTGATTGGGGGTGTTCAGAAACACCGGTTTCGTGCTTAAAAGCACAGTCGAGTTGTTATTTCATGTTCAAGTCATTTCATTATCATGCATGCTATATAACGATGCGCAATATTTGAATGTATGAATATTCGACATGACAATGTAATTGTTAGAAGGCGTACCACGCAGCGTATTATTTAGGTTAATGGTGTCGTATATTATTGAAGCGAGTGTCACAGTTGTCACGGCTATCTAATCACGGCTCACAGGCAAGAGATACTCCTTATGCACGATGTTTGGCGTGAAATAACCCTTGTGCTCCTCGTCGTAACCGTTCGGTCCGAGGTTCGCTCTCAGCTTATCCGGGTCGCATGATCGAGACAAAGCGGTGTAAAGCTGTCCGTGAGCGAAGAGGTTCTGTTCTAGATCCACGCCGACGATCTTCACGCTTTGACTCTGGATCTTATCGATCGACATTACGATACATGGCATGGCCGGATATTGTCGTCGGCGCAACGGAATGTTGGAGTCCTCGTAGAGGAAAAGTATGCGTGGGATTAAAACCTGCGTGGAAACACATACGCGAACACCGCCCGTTCAGATGATTACCGTAATGTTCATTCATCGATGTGGTTCCATGCGTACAATCATCAGTATCGTGCGTTATTATCATGCCGTTTATGTCATACCTCTTTATCGCGGTGTTCGCAGTCGGTGATGATCTTCGCGTGGAGGAAGTGCGTTTTCATTCCGAGCAAGATGAGTCGCGTGCCGTTGGTCAGGCCTTCGCTCACGTTCAAGTTGCGGAGCAAAATGAACGGCATGCCGACTTTCAGCCGAAGGTGATGCGGCGGTACACCTGCATGCAAATAAGATGACACGTCGATGCTCATTGTGTGCGATATCATGAACATTACAGCGATGCAAGCGACACGTAACACGATCACAGTACGATTTATTGATGGTTTGGTCTACAATGAAAGAAAGAAAGCTGATACCGCTGAAGAGGACGGTGTGGAGGATCTCCGGTGGATAAATTCGTCGTAGCTCCTCGGTAGGGTCCAACAATGAATCGTACGAGTATAAGTCGATGAACTCGATGTTGGGGACGAGGTCCATGATGGTGTTGTTCAGATCGAGCACCGTGAGGAGGTGCGCTGCGAGGATGACCCGGTCGGTGAAATACGACGTATCGCTCCACCGTGTATCTAGGTCTCCGTACACGAATTGGATCAGCTTTTCTCGCGAATCAACGCACATCTCGTCGGCCAGCCGGATACGGTTCGTGCCCGGCAAGGTCGAAGCCGTGCCGTTGCCGATAGCTAACAGCTCTTTCGCCCAATGGGCGTGACGTGCGATCTTCTCCGCGGAGACGTTCGTGTCTTGCAACAACACTCGCAGGCGAATGTTCTCTGTCAGCTCGAAAACCTGAAATTTCGACCATAATTGCGAATTCGGCATCGTTAGACTTTGGATCTGAGCGAAGGACGAGTGCGGAATTATCGGTGCCGGTTGACGCGAGTCTCCCGCGCCGATGAAAATGAGACCGCCCATTGGCTCATCCTTCTGATGACGACAATCGCGTAAGGTCTCGTCCACCCTCTCGAGGAGGGTACGCGGCATTTTCAGCATCTCATCCCAGATCACCTGCACGTGGCACGATCGTAGAAATCGGCAACGGTCGATACGTTAAAGGGTACAAGTGAAAACGGGACGTACTATACGAAACAGGGCGGGCTTCACCAGATGAAGCTTTCGGATGAAATCACCCATCTCGCCGTGCGATTGGATAGCACACGGCCTGGTCAAATCGGGGCCGACCGGAGCCGACATCCAGCTGTGCATGGTGCGACCATTCAACAGAGATAACGCTCCGATGCCGAGGGAGCACATCGGCATCGTTAATCTCTGCTGAGAACGGAACCAATGTAGTAGCATGTTGAGCACGAACGTCTTGCCGGTGCCGGCCGGCGCGTGCAAGAAGAACAGTCGTGACGTGTTATTCGACGTTGTGGCCGCCTTGATGACCGCGTCCACGAAAGCTCGTTGCTCGTCGTTCAACAGCGGGCTGTGGTACATCTCGGCGAAACGCGCAGCCGACAGCACGTGGTTTTGCTCCATGTCCTCCGTGAAATACTGCAGCACTGTATGCGACGAGCGGAGACCGGACGCACGCGGTGGTTCCGGTCGTGTGACACCTGCAACAATACGTTATTGTTAACGTTTCACGTCGAAACGTATGACTTCTTTCCATGCTTTGTATTAACGGTACCAAGCACGTACCTGGAATGCCCTCGATATGCATGAACTCGAGCGCGGTGACGATGTCGTCGTACGCCTTGACGATCGCGAGCTGCTCCTGTTGTGAGAGCTCGAGCTTGAGCGGTTGATGTCGAATCCCGTAGAGTTTGTCAGCGCTCATACTCATCTTGAACTTCTCCCACAGCTCTTGCGGCTTGGCGGGTTGACAATGCGCCACGATGGTGATGAATAAGTTGCGTATCATCCTGGCTGGATATAAAACCTCCGCCTCTTGCAAGCAAATGACGTATTCTTGATCGTTCTCGGCGAGCCCAGCAGCGATGGCCGCCTCGTGGAAGGTCGTGTAGGTATGTCCATCGATGGTTCTCAGATCTGCATAACACGACGGTCCTGCGATGCACAAGTTGGTGTGTCATGAGTCATCGGGGATGCGTAACGAATCTTCATCAAATATTGTGAGCGTAATCACGTACGTACCTCGCACGTGGGTGAGCATAAGGCGCAGATAAAAGCGCTCTTCGCGTTTCGGATTCACAAAGAACATTCGACCTAGTGCTTCGCGCCACATTTGCACTCTTGGGTGCCACTCTTTCTCTTGCTTGTTGAATGTGAAATGTTTCGGCATGTCGGTGAATAAAAGCGACTTCGCGTTCGCGTTGTACGTCTTTGATCCTGAATCGAAACGAAGAACGACAAATAAGTGACATTCATCACGCGGCAGATATGTGCATATGCAATTGTTAACGGAATGCGATAAGTTCGAAACCGTTCGTGCGTTCGATATATTGCGCGACTCGCCGGGTCATACCTTTCGTATTGCAATCGAAAAAGGCGTTCAGCTCGATGCCGGTCTGCAAGTCGAGTTCGCCACTATCGATTCGCCGTTTCAGTTCTTTTTTCGGCAGGTCCGCCTGCGTCCCGCAGCCATTATCGTGAATACGATAAATGTGTTTCCACGTGCGCGCACGCGTATGTGTGTGTGTGTGTGTTTGAAATAATAAAACGGGCTCATACCTCCACGACGTACACTTCTGTGTTCGGCAGCCTGGCTGCCAAGCGTTGTACAGGGGTGGTCTGATGATGCGTCATGTTCCCAACGATTCGATAAATCGCTTCGCACGGCAGGATCACTCGCATGTTAAGATATTTGGAGATTTCGTCGATTTCGATCTCCTCTTCGTCGTCTTCGTCACGGTTCACTCCAAACTTCACTAACATGCGTGCGGGTCCTTTGCCGATGTACATGAAGAGATACTTCACGGACAGTCCATCCATCACTACCTGCACATTAATGTGGCAGTTGTGCTGCAGAAGCAGAATCGGGTCGTACGGCACGATGTCGCGGTTGTCGGGCGGTCGTTTCGCTTTTTGCTCCCACTCTCTGCGTTGCGCCGGTTTCAGATCCTCGAACGCGATCGTACGCTTGGTGTCCCGGCGTCGGTAGCCACGCGTGTGAGTGTCCGCATCGAAGTGGGTGCGCTCCTGCGTGCACCAAGCACTCGTCCTCGTAGTGTCAAAACGTGATTTTTGTCGTGAACTGCATACACGTTTACATAGCGAACTCAGTGAACACATCTCAAGCCTTTGTGTGGTACGTACCGTAAACGGCTGTGGGTATCCTCGTTCACAAGACGGTACACCGTCGGCCGTCATCGAGGTGCATGCTCGTTCGGGATGCACGGCCCCGCACGGACCGTGCACCACTTTGATCACCTCCTCGTACAACCGCGGGTATTTCGTCTTGTCGGGAATCTCCGACCAGATGAACTTGTCGATCTTGTCTTCGGTCATCTTCTCCCGCAACCACAGCATAATGTGCGCGTGTGGCAATCCGCTATGCGGTTGAAACTCGACTGCCCATGAGGCGGCACGCGCTTTGCCGTAGTGGGATCCGTCTTTGTGCATGAGGTACTTCGTCAGCACCTCGAAGCGCATGACGAACGCGCGCACGATCAAATCGAAGTTGTCGTGCGTGGAGGTGTCGGGACAGTTTTGTGATCGGATCGCCGCCAGAACTTCCGGCCATTCTCTGTTCGATGTGAACGTGAGAAACAGATCCGGGTTCCCCCACTCACGATTGTACGTCAGCGTGTCCTGTAATTTTTCGTACAGGTAACGTGGGGAGTTCTCATGTGACGACGGCAGATATGTCGTCACCGGCGTTCCTATCGTACTGCAGTCCTCGACACCGTCCGACGTGCGACACGCGTCCATGACCCCCGCCGCCACGATCGCTCGATAGTGCTTCTGAAAGTTTTTCTCCTGAAAATACTGGAGATGACTATCGTCGATCTTGGACCAAGCGTCCGTGACCCACTGCTGAAACAATCGGCCGTACAGGTGGACGTGAAGAGGATCCCGTCGCTGCACGTGGTACCGATAATAATCCAGCATCGTCAGTCGCTTGTCGGTGAGGTCATCCGATGGCGACTTCGGTTTGTATCGCAGCATGTACGGATCCCATCCGATCGTCCCGTATGGGAAGATCAGCGGATACGCCATCGCGTCCGCTAACGGATGCAATGCGGACAAAATCCGAAGACCGCCTTCTTGCTTCGTCATCACCAAGGACCGCTTCGCGTCGTGTGTCGGATCGTCATCCTTCAATAGCATGATATCGTCCACGAGCAACTCACCGTATCTGCAAACACGTTCGAAAGGTACGACAAACGGTCATTGAATGAACGCATCGTTTCTATATGCGATGTAGTATACTCGGCGGTAGTTACACACCTGTGAGGATGGCTGCTCTCGCCGGGCCGTTGCGCCTTGAGTTCCTCTTGCACGTTCTTCTCCTTTATGTCCGTGCGAATCTCGATACGGATCTGCGGCGCCGTATCGAGCCGTCTCAGCATCGTCTGTCCAAAAGTCGTGAACTTCTGAGCGATAGAGTTGTTGTCGGTGATCATGCGCTTCAGCTCGAGCAGTTGGTCGGTGTCTAACGCGTCGCTTATCCGCCGGCGACGATTTGTGAACTGCTCGTCGTTGACATCGTAGATGTACACCTGCGGTTCGCGATATTTTCGGGTTATTACGGTGTCGGATTTGTGCAATGTCGCAACAAAATAATTCACTTTTTTCGGTATGCGATTCTTAGGCTTACCTGCGCGTAATCGGGAAGAGCGCCCTTGGGAGGCTGCAAGTTCGCGACCTGATACCGTAGCTGGCCATGCAACATGTATATGAATTCGCCTCGGTGAGAAGGTCCCGCTCCCAACGGGTCTAGGTCTATCTTCTCGGAAGCGAACGCCAACATGCTGTTGTACTTACGGATCTCCTGACGAAATGCGTGCTCGCGCAAGAACGTGGTCAATGGCTGCGGCGCCGATGGAAACGGTTGTAAGCGGACGGCGTTCTGGTTGCAACACTTCGTCAGCACCGGATGATCCTTGCGGCTTTCGGACACCGTCTTCTCCTGCTCCCAGAACCGCGCGCCGCAGTGGTCGCATCTACAGCTCATCTCGCCGAAGACCAAGCTCTCGATGACGTTCTCGTCGAAGTCCGGGTCGTCGATGGTGCGCGCCGTGTATTGCGTGTTCGCTTTAGCTCGCGAAGCGGCCATTGATGTGCGACTCGTCTCTTTAGCGTGCTCCGGATCCTTCGCGCGCGAAGCGGCCATCGATCGACGTCTCGCCTCCTTAGCGTGCTCCGGATCCTTCGCGCGCGAAGCGGACATCGATCGAAGACTCGCCTCCTTAGCGTGCTCCGGATCCTTCGCGCGCGAAGCGGACATCGATCGACGCCTCGCCTCCTGAGCGTGCTCCGGATCCTTCGCGCGCGAAGCGGACATCGATCGACGCCTCGCCTCCTGAGCGTGCTCCGGATCCTTCGCGCGCGAAGCGGACATCGATCGACGCCTCGCCTCCTGAGCGTGCTCCGGATCTTTAGCCCGCGATTTACGCTTACGAAGCGCAACCGCATGCTTCGAAGAGCCCGCGTCTGACTGAATGTTTGGCATCTCCTCATCGTCAATATTCGAGTGTGAATCTTGCATGCCATGCAATGGAAATTGCGTCGGTGATGAGAATTCTATGGCGTCCCCCCATGTGCCGTCCCTCGCCGCGTCTTTGAACGAACGCTTCATGTTATCACGATCTGCGCACGACACACATACACACATTTCGTCAGATCATGTACAAAAATTACACGCGCGCGATGATGCGATGAGCGCACCCGATGACGTGTCGACGCGGCGACACTACGTGCACGATGATGCGATGTGTACGCACGCGGTGAATGGACATACGCGATGATGCGTTAATGCGGTAAAAGCACATGCGCGATAATACGGAAAACGGAGGGGGTGCGCGCGCGAGATGGTGATGTGCGCGCGAGAGTGCGTCGATGCGAGCGTGCGTGATAAACGCTTGAAAAATAGTGAAAGGGTGCGCGAGGGTGCGATACACAATATATAATATACGATACGGTCCGGTGTGAAATGCGGAATATGCACGTTTTTTCCACATTTGCGTCCGCCGGTATGGTGTCCGGTGTGAAGTGCGGAATATGCACGTTCTTTCCGCGCTTGCGTCCACCGGTATGCGTTCCGTGTGAATGATAGTTGTCGATGTCCTAGGAAAGGATCCTTCTGACATGTCACTAAGGGTCTTCGGTTTCAAAGTCGCTTAGTGTGGAAAATTGCTCCGTTTGACCGGCTGATCCACACCTGGCTAACCGCCACCGCCGACACCACCGCGATCGTTAACCGGACTAAGAAAGAACCGCTAGTCGTACACGTCAGAGATACACGTCGATGTCGAAGCGGTGCCGATAAATGTCGATGTCGAAGGGGTGCCGATAGATGTTAAGGTCGAAAGGGTGATGGAAGGGGTCGAAAGGGTCGAAAGGGTCGAAAGGGTCGAAAGGGTCGAAGGGGTAGATGAAACCTGCAAAAATTGGGAAAATTAGTGAAAAGCAAAATTTTGAAAATTTTGAAAATTTTGGAGATAGACAAAATTCGAACCTTTTTCCAGAGCTCCGCTGTCTGCGAACTTGACGAAAAATGGAAGGGTGCTCCTCATTAAATAGAAGTTGTGAACACACACGTCCTATGGGAGCATCACTATAGTGTCATAGTGTCATAGTGTCATAGTGTCATAGTGCTATAGTGTCATAATGTCATAGTGTCATGGTGTCATCAAAGATTTTTTTTTGATTTTTTCTGAAGATTTTTTAAAGATTTTTTTTTGATTTTTTCTGAAGATTTTTTGAAGAATTTTTTTCCAAAATTAAATCGTAATTGTAATATTACTATTTTTAGTGTTACTATTTTTAGTAGGTGATGACACTATGCACATGACACTATGACACTATAGTACTATGGTCGATCCATCCGATAAATTTGTGAACCTAAACCCTAAACCCTCAACCCTAAATCGTTAAACCCTGATGCGACCCATATTCAACACATAGCGCGCGATGCGCGCGCGATGCGATCGATGCGCGCGCGATGCGATCGATGCGCGCGCGATGTCGATGCGATGCGATTCGATCGACCCGTATGACACGTATGACACTATGACACTATGACACTATATACTAAATCGTTAAACCCTAATGCGACCCATATTCAACACATAGCGCGCGATGCGCGCGCGATGCGATCGATATGCGCGATTTCATCGAATCCATGCGATTCGAGGGGGTGGGCGAGGGGGGTCCTTCGACCCGTCCGATAAAATTTTGTGACCCACCCACCCACCAACCCACCCACCGAGCTTCGTTATAGTATTAACTAGCCTCAAACCAAAGGGGGCGGGGGTCGCGTTGCCCTCTCGCCCCCCATGACACGTGGCGTGCGATGGCATGTGACACGTCGTCGTTAGTATTCATATTTAGCACATGACATTGGTCTTCCATATTTAACACATGACATTGGTCTTCCATATTTAACACATCACACCGATCTTCCATATTTAACACATCACACCGATCTTCCATATTTAACACATCACACCGATAATAATAATAATAAAACATTTACGCTAGCAAAAGGGACAAAGTCCTGAGAGTGCGGTAACCCTGCAAAGCAGGCTAGTGAAAACACTAGGGGCTACTCCCTCTACTATAGCGCGCCCACAAAGGGGCTCAACCCACTTTTCAGCAGGGTGACATCTAGAGAAAAAGCTAGGTGCTAAGCAAAAAACTCTAGAAGGTGGAGAAGCAGCCGTGGCCGGGTGAGTGGAGGGGTGGCTGAATCTGAGCGGCGGGGAGGGAAGTCGAAGAATTAAGGGGGTATTTGGAGACGTTGAGGAAGGGGGTCAGGGTGGGCGGGGAGAGGGGGTGGTGGGGAGGGGAGGGGGGGAGGGCCCCTCCCCTAGAGGACGGGGAGCCACCTTATATTGCAAGACTTTTGAAAATTACTGCAAAAGGGTTTGAAGAAAGTCGTTTGATTGCTGCACAGCTTCTGTTTCTGTCATGGTCTCACTGCTCGAGATGTCAACTGTATGCGGGTCAGTGTTTAAGGTGGTGGGGGTGTTTAACAGAAACACGTCTCGCCTATTTCTGGTGTGTTGCCTACATATTCTTGAAAGTTTTTTAAGGAGAGGTTTAATCTTGCCACGGGGAACACCTATCGTGTTGAGGACAGTACCGAAAAGAGGAGGGAGGTACCCCATGAGTGTAAGTGCTTTGGGCCATTTCACGGTGCTAATGAAGGGCTTAGAAGCTACGTTGGTGATTGTCGTGTCATGGTGACCGCCATAATAATGCTCAGCCCCATTCTGATGATAGGGGGGGTCTTGGGTGGGCCATGGGCACAACGAAGAAGGGAGTACGTTGTCCCTTTCGTTCAGAACTTCATTCCAAATATCAGGGCTAACTCCAGTGTATTCTAGTCTCCTCTCCGTGACTCTGGACTTAGGGAGGACATTGAGGAACCATCTAGCAATCTTTTTCTGTGTAGGCCTCCAGTCAAAGGCTGGTTGAGTATCGCTGGGTGCACTGTCTATAGCTATGATAACGACATCCGAGAAATCATCCTTATAGCATCCGCCACCTGGGAGAACGTAGGGGTCATCACCCGTCCAATAACCATGTGGGATAAATGGAATAGTGTTATGCGGGAATCCGAAAACAAGTTTAAATCCTTTATCAAACCATCTTTTTTGGTTTTTGGGAGACAGTGGAAGAATCCATGTTCCTGAAAATCCGGGGACAGTGTTGGCCGCTTTATGTCCCATTTCCAAGGTAGTCATAACCGCCGAAGATTTGCCCTTATCCTTTCCATCAAAGGGGGGATTTCCGTAAACTATTCTGCCAATGCCTGTTAACGGATCCACGTAGGCATCCCAAGCGAGGCCATCAAAACCGATTTTCCCATGATAACAGAAGGGCCTGAGGGCTTTTTTCATTCTAGTGGTGGGTATGCATCTTCTCGAGTAAATTCTAGGGTGGGCATTTAGTGGGTTGGAGAAAAGTTCACAGCCGTTTTTGTCAAGGTTTCTGTCATCCACCAAAATATCTAAGAGGCTTCTTCTTATTGCATAGCAGTTTTTAGGGTCTCCCGATTCAAACTTACATGCATTGAGGGCTTCATGGATATCGTGTGCCCTATTCGAGTACTCCGCAAGTGAGCATGGGACTGCTTTGTTGGAAAGGCGGTGCCAAGCCAAAAGTTTCCAAAACTCTTTCTTTTGAACATATTGGAGTTCGGGATATTTAATTGTTCCCTAAACATGGTCCACTTCAGGCTTTGCGGTCACGGCAATGGTATTCTTTTTTGAACTTGATGGACGGTACATGCTAGCTTCCGGGAGAGCGTGTAAGTATAATTCCTCATTCATTTCCTGTCTTAGGTCAGCAAGTGGAAAAAGTTTCGATGGTTGTGTTCTGATGTATGTGGTACCCTTTCCAGGGTTTAGTAGTTTAGGTTTTTCTGAGATTTCTTCAGCGATGATTTTCCTTAGTTCGATATCTTGGGTTGTTCTAAGATTATATAAACTATCATTATGTCCTGGGCATTCAAGTTGGATGTGTTCGAAGGTGCATTTTGTATTCTGTTGGCAGGAGGGGCAGTTTTCGGACCCGATTTTCCCCAGTTTAAATAAGCGTGCAGGAGAGGCTTGAAGACCCAGGAGTTCTCTACTTCTAGAAGCGGTGAAAGCTTTAGGTGTCATTTTGGAAATATCTTTGGTGGGGGCGGTGTTATTCTCGTTGAGCATTCTCAGATGCTTCCCTTGGGACTGTAGGGTTCTCCAACTATGATAGTGTGAGAGTCGTTGAATTCTTCTGATGTGACTACGTATATCGCCTAAAATAGGAACCTCAAAAAAGAATAATGAGAAGGGTAGTTCCTCGGCAGGGTCGTAGCGAGAAATGTCAAAACAGCCCCCTCTGAATGAGGCTCTTTTAGCAGTACGGTCCACTCTGTCATGGACTTTGTCATTATTGTGCCCCCTGATCCATTTAAGGATGATTTTACTGTGGTCTCCTTCACTGTAGAAGCCAAGTTCTTCTAGCAGTAGGCGAACAGCCTGCACATCTCTGCGATTAGCTTCACGTAGTTTGTCCCGAGCACTCATGGACCTGCCATCCTTTGTTACCGCAGATATTGCTGCCATAGAGTCAATGGCATGTACCATTGGAGTAATAGATTTGAGGAGTTTCTCTTTTTGTTCTGTGAGTAGAAATCGCAGTCCCGCAATTTCAGCAGATGTGCTACTCGGGTTTTGGATATCCTCCTTGATAAGGAGCCCCTGTGCGGAGAAAGTTCTTGAGGGGGGATATTCATCTTCCGTACAAGTGGCATCCCGTTGTCAAAGTTTTTTATAGCATATGCTGCCCCACTGCATGCTGTTTTCTTTCCAGCAAAAAGGGAACCATCGCTTGCCATATCATAGTCTTCCATTTGTTTGCTCTTTTCGGCGTTGGAGGGGGATTCTTCTTCCGAGTCGCTGGGGCAGCTGTATTCACTTTCTTCCTCCGCAGTTTTGTTTTTCATTCTGGCAATAATGGTTTCATACTGTCTGTCTGAGATGTAATCATAGTGTGAGTTGATATCACTAACTGTAGCAAGGACAGAAGAGGGCGGGTCCATATGGTCATTATATTCAAAAATAGAACCTGCTGGAATTAGGATGCAACCGTCATTGGTGATGCTATATTCAAAGTCGTATTGAAGACTGTTGGTACCTTTGATTCTGACAAAGACATTAGGGTTTATGGCATTGTTACTGTATTCTGTATATTGTATTGACATGGCCTCTAAGTCAATATTGGTAATGTGAATAAGAGAGATGGAATTTCGGTCACCATTCCCTTTCCAATGAAATTCACCCGTGTCGGTGGGTACTATGTTGTCTCTATATTGTTTTTTGACATATCTAGCCTGTGGGTCCAAATCTACGGGGTTTTGAAGCATTTCCTTTTCGATTTCGGTTAGCCATCCAGGGGTCTACTGCCATTCAGCCTGAAAAAACATTTACTTTCTTGCCAGTTTTTTAACATTCCACCGCAAGGAGTTAGAAAGGAACCTGTGTGCTTGAGGTTGTATTTTTGTATTGCGGAGGTAACATTTCTCGACATGTAGAGTTGTCTGGGAAGGGTGGTGATTAATGTATTTTCACCCGCTTCATTTTCAGGGTAATTTTTAGAGTCAATAGCGTATCCAAGTTTTGCCATAATGTGACCTGTACGCCTAAACCAGTTAAAACGTTTGTCTTTAGTATGGCTGTAGGTTGCATAGTGCGATAAGGGGAAACCCGATATAACATTTTTACCCATTTCGTTGTTCATGTTTTGAATTATTATTTTAAGCCATAGATTGCTATTTCTACGGTATAGTAAGATGAGGTGGGGATCAGTGATACGGTCCGTGTGGTTGTGTTGCCAATATTCGTGTTCATCCGCAGAACACAGGGTGTTCATAGTTTCGGTGATACACGACGCGGTTACAACATCAAAGACACTATCAATACCGTACACGCCTTGGCAGACTGCTGTCCAGATTATTTGGTGATTGGTGTCAACTGGGCAGCCCAAATATTTAATTATAAACGAAGCTATCATTTTGTCTAATTCAATTGTGACATTCTTTGAGGAGTTGGCAATTGCTGAGGTAACTTTAAGGGGGTATGCCATCCTCGGAACTACAACCGCATTTATAACATATCTTAGCTGGTGTAGAGTCATGTGTTGCCGTTGGATGGATGTGAGAGTAGATTTAAGTCTGTCGATAAGGATTTCCGCCTGTTTGTCCCATTCCCCATTTAGTGCAAACCATACTCCGAGATATCTGTTTACCTCTTTGCTGTTGGAGAAATCGAGGAATTCTGGTGACTCAGGGGGTATCCATTTCGAATCAATGGAAGGACTTGGGTCATTTGTATTGGGCTCCAGGTGACCCCCTGAGATGAGTAAATCATCGGACGGGTCATATCGCGTTACTGTTTTGCCCTGAGGTTTAATACGCTTTCTGTAAGAGTATTTGGATTTCTTAACATTGATGGGAATACCAATGAAGCTCATAAATTCATTAACTACACCTAGCATGTCTTGAACTTCGTCTTTAGTTTTCCCCACGAGAATGATGTCATCACAAAAGAACCGTGCAAAGATATTTAAAGTGGTGTCCTTTTCTAATAGGTTTTGGGAGGGAGGAATAACATTATTTCCTGGTTTGTCTGGTCTATGGCGTTCCGAGTTCAGTTCATATCCATATGTGGATCCTGTCGGGTTTACACCGTTTGCTCTTTTTGCTAACCAAATTGCAAGGATGTCCATAATGGCTACAAACCTAAGTGGGCTCAAAACTTCTCCCTGAGGGACTCCACATTCTAGGGACCATTCATCCGTGAGGCCTTCTTCAGTGAGTACCATTCTAGAAGCATCATTGGTAATGTCTGAGATGATGTTGATTATTTGTGATGGGAGTCCCAACTTTCTCAGCGCTAAATTGCTCATCCAGAATTCAGCTCTGTCAAATGCTTGTTTGAGGTCCAGGTAAACTACGTGAAGGTCTTTGTCGTATCTATTGGCATCCGAAATTACTTCATTCAGAATTTGAAGTGAGTCATCTATGTTTTTATTCGGAAGAAACGCATCTTGAATGGGAAAGAGAATGGGGTGAGTGTTAAGCATTGTTTTGAGACGGTTAGCAATTATTGTGTTAAATAGTTTAAGACCCGTTTCCAACATTGTAAGGGGTCTAGAATTATCTATTGTACATGGTGCAGAGGGATTTTTAGGGATTGGAAGGATGACTCCAGATTTTGCACTCTTTGGAAATTTCCCGGTTATAAGAATGTGGTTAAAAAGTGAGACAGTAACCTCTTGAAAATTTTCTGGGCCCTTGATCCACTGCGAGTATCTCATTCCTGAGGGTCCTGGTGCTGTGGAGATACCACAGTCCGAGTATGCTTGTTGGAGTTCTTTGTGCGTGATTTCTGTCAGTAGTCTAGCAGCGGCCGTATCGGGGATTTTGGGGCTGTCCTTTAGAATGTCAGTGAGCCACTGTGGGAGTTCTTCTGGCTCATTCGGGTTAGTAGAAAATAGTTTTTTATTTTTGTATTCATCTAGTGTTGTGTTTAGTCTTTCCGTCTTTGTCTCAGGTATCTTTCCATCACTACCTGGGGTAGCGGCTGCACCTTTTTCAGTAGGTTTCATCTTTCCCATGACTGTGTCTAGAAACCTCGAAAGGTTAGTTGAGAAAAGATGCTGCAAGGCTTCCTTTTCTCGGAGATTGCGTCGTTCAATGTCAATGTCTCTGCTTTTCTGAAAAGCATTTCTGATTATTACATAATTTTCATGCAGACGTGATCCCCATGTGGCTGCCGTTTCATTGTGTTTGGGTTTGAGCGAGGCAAAAGGTAGCGTGCGGGCAGCCTTTTTGGCTTGCTTAGGAATGTTGCTTGCATGAGTTCTCGTGTCCAAATATTTGATGATGCGGCGTACTGTGTTTAGCCATTTGTATATATAGTTAGATACTGCTGATGGTTTTTCAGACCTCCCAGCTATGTTCAGATTCTTGGTGCCAAAGGCGTCACTTGCCGCCCGATGTGCCAATTTGTGCAGGGTATCCCATGTCGCGTCAGGGTGCATTTCCTTGAGGCCAGTGCCGCCGTTTCTAGTTGCTTCCGATCCATTTTCCATTTCGAGTGTGTTATGTAGTCTTTCAGTGTAAGACACCCAGCCTGTAGCGTATTGGAATAAATGGGCGGTGCAATCTATTTTTTCCGAATGCATCTCAGATCCGTACAGGTTCCAGAATTTAGCAGGCTTATGGGGTTGTAGGAGAATATTCCAGCTGGTCATGTGCTCATCTGTGTTGGATTTCGTGATTTTCTTAACTTCCAGTGAGCTGAATGACAGGTGTCGTTTGAGATAGGCATTAACATCTTTCTTATTTAAAAGGTGAGGCGAACCTATATGCCAGGTGTTATCTTTGTCGTTATGGCCTAAGTTGAGACCACCTTCCGGCATCCCCTTTCCTCTAGAGAGTAGGTGAGCTGCATGCCATGGGCTATTAAGGTGAATCCACCATTCCTTGGGTTTGTTGTGCCATTTTAGACATTGTTCTATATTGTCTGCCTCTTTATTTTTAGCTATGAGCTTACTCACTGTAATGGGGCTGCCGTCGATATTATCCCGTTTAAGATCAAGATCAGTGGTGTCTCCCTTAATGGTGCTGATAGCGGTTCTAGCTTTGTTTTTATTGATGCACGCGTGCACAAGTTCGTTTGTGCTGTATCCGTTTGCTTCGAGAAGTCCTACAATATCTTTCCTGTTTATTTTCCTTTTTGTGCCCTTATTTTTGTTTGTCATTCTAATTGGGTACCCTGGGTACTCATCATGTGTGGTTTCCTTGGCACCATTAAATCTAGGTGTTGGCAAAGTTGTATCGGTGGAAATCTGCGGTTTGGTGTCGATTTTAGGGAGCTTAAATTCAGCCCATACTATCCCGTGGTCGGAGATGATATAAGGGTTTTCCTCCGTCCATCCTGCTTTAACGGTCATTTCTGCCATAGCTGTGTTGGCCATGATATGGGTGAGTTTTGCTTTTGAGTTTTTGGATATGACATGTGTGAAAATTTCCGTGTTTGGATTTCGGTCCATTATCAGTTCATTGAGTGAGCATCTGTCATTGTTGAAATAGGTTAAAAGATGCTTATTCTTTTCGACATGTTCTTGATACGACATGTAATTTCCACCTGACACCCGCTGATTTGGGGTAATGGTGCAGTTTTTGTCACCTATCTCTACGTAGGCCTTTTTTGGATTATTTCCTGACCTACCTGCCCAGTCAGTAAGTGTGTCATATAATTCCACTTGTTCCTCTACTAATGTAGCATCATTCATATAACCGCTGGCTATGTAGAGCTCAAAACCATTATTTCCTGAAAATTTGGTCATTACTGCTCTCTTTGCATCTCCATCGATTGTGGTGACCGAGGTGGATAGTGGCAAACTCTTCGGATTCCATAGGATCATGGAACCAATAGAAGCTCTCTCATTTACATGAGACGTGCGAAATTGGATTCCTTTTTGTGTCATTAGGGTTTTGATTAATGCAAGGTTTTCAGTATTTACCTTGGTTTCTGATATACATATTATATCAGCCCGTCCGTCGATTAAAAGATTGCAGATTGTTTCTAACTTGATTAAACTGTCTTTATCTTCTTTGTGGTGTCGAAGGCCTCTCATATTCATACCCATTATAATCAAATTGTTAGAGTGTTGTGCTAGTTGTAGTTTAGTGAGTCGGTCTATTTCTTCTGACTGTCTCATGGCGTTTTTGTGTTTTGCTTTTTGTAGTATGCATCTGCCATCTGCGTCATAAATGTTCTCGATATCAAAGATTTTGTTTGTGCATTTGGTTTTACGGATTATTCTCTTTTGTTTATGAGAGTGTTTCCTGCGGCATCCATATGTGTGGGGTTCACAGAAAGGCCTTCCTTTGCCTGAGATGAGGTGATTATAAGCAGTGTGAATGGATTTACAGTCTTTGTGCTCAGAATTTGGCTTTGTTGGATGTGCATCAATTTTCGGAAGGTGAGTTCTCAGTGATTGTCGTATGGTCGAAATGGCTTTGTTATTTTCGTGTTTGATTATCCTGGCTTCTCTGCCCGTTTGTGGTAGAATTCTAATGTTTAGGTTTTCAAGTTCGTATAGTAGGTCTCTGTTCAATTGTGCTGCTGAGAAGAATTTGGTGTTGTGCAGGATGTGATAGACTTTGTGGGCTAGTGTAAAATTGAAAACCCCCATGTTATTCGGGTGTACTCCCAGTTTCAGGGTTATGCGGTGCACCCTCAGGTCTTGAGGAAAAAGTGTGGAAATGTCTTTCTGGTGTTTATTGTTAGGGGTATCAAACTCACAGTGAATAATCTGTCTTTCTGGAATGATGTGGACTGCAGTTGACCATATGTCCTTAGCCACAAGAAGATGAATTTGAATGTTGGTGTTATCCGTGTTCGAGGTGTGATGATATTTCCTATGCGATTCGATGGCTTCTGAAACTATTGTTTCATTAGTGGTGTGTGTCTTCCATTTCAGTCTGAAAGTTTCTACCAGAGTTTCTATCTGCTTTTTGGTTGTGGCACTTCTGCGTGTGAGGATGTGGTGGGGAGATAAGGTCATATTAGGGCCGCTGATTGCGGCGTCATTTCCAGCGTGCTCCAAGTGTTTGAGCTCCAGTGTGTTACAGGTATTCTTTACCTGCAGCCCTATTTCTTCCCTCATTTCTAATCGGTATTTATGTATTTCCTTTTGCATCGTTTTGTTGCCATACTCCCCAATATATAAATCAGATTTTAGGTACTCGAAAAATGAGGTCTGGTGCAAGCCTCTGTTCCATTGTGCCCATCTGAAGGCGGCTTTTGCTACCCATGTGCCACAGTTGTATGTATCTGTTTGAAATGTTTCCTTGCTAGTGGTAGTTGTGAATTCATTATATTCAGTAATGGTTATGAAATTTTTAAACCAGGTTTTGAGTGCTGCCTCAATCATATTAATGGTTTCTCTTTCAGCTTTATCTCCAAAGGGATCATATATGTAAGCTTCTATTTTCCCAGGTGATGATGAGCGAATCATTATGAGACGCCAATGTATATTGTCACACACGCCTATTTGTGTGTGGCCATATTTCTTGAGTCTGCTATTAATGAGTTGTGTGAGTTTTTGGTCCTCCCCTGTCATCTTGAGCATCATGTCTGTAAGGTCCATAGGGGCTATGGTACTCGGGTCCCGTATTTTCATTGCATCACCAACATGAGTTGCATTTAACCACCCCTTTTCTGAAAGGAGTGATTCCGTGGTCATTGTGGTTTCAACTACTGCGTTATCTTCGGTGCTTGCTCCACCGCTTAACAGCTGCTCGGGTTCCGAAATATTATATTGTTTAGTATCGTTATCCTTCTTGTGGTGGGTTTTATATTTCATTATTCTTGAAGGTAAATTCATTTTGGGTTTCTTTGCAGTTTGAGTCCGTGTTCTCTCCCAAAGCCATGCCGTTTTGGGGTTTTGAATCATGTATTTCAAGGCGCTCTTACTTATCCCTTTGCAAGCCTTAGGTCTCTTGTGGGCTAGGTGTATTATGACTCTGGGTCCCGGGAAATATTTTTTAGGGTTCAACTTCATTCTGCTGAGTTCCGCCATTATATGAAGAAGCATGATAGTGGGCCCATAAGTGGTTGTTTGCATTTCCGCTCGTGTTTTAATAATATTTTCCTCACATCTCAAGAGGTGTCTCATTATGTAATATGTCATAATTATGCTACCGCTTATAGCTTTATCTATTTTTATTTCCATTTAAAATATATTTCAAACCATGCTGGGCTTACTATAAGATACATATATTGTGTTGAGTTAACAGCCCTTTCGGTCCATACCAGATTGAAGGTATACTTTTTTAAGTTTTTCTTCAACCGCGTTAGATTTGCAATATATCGCTGTATTATTTCCGAGCACCGTATTGGTTTATCTGTAGCCCGCTTGACTACACTCCGCGTGTCTTTTATAAGACCAGTGCGCACCTCGCTTCCCCCGCTCCCGTGGTTTCTGAACATTATTGTGCTCACCGTGTTACGCGTTACACCCACTTGTTGCCTCCCCTCAGCTACCATACCGTTTATTTGGGCATTCCTCTTTCGCACATGGTTTCGTATATGTCCTCGGGTCCCTTCCCTGAAATTTTTTGGTTCTAGGCTCATTTTTGCAAATTTTCGATTTTTAACGAATTGTGCCTCATGCAATTCGCTTCCGGTCCAAGGTTGTCCGGTTGCCTTTATTTTTTCCCCACTAACCCTTTTTGTCATATATAAGCATTGTGTGAAATATTTTCGCCCCATTTTACTTCTACGCACTTCCACCCGTCCCGTATTCACTAGGTGTCGACTCAAGAGGTTAGGGTTTCCCATTATTTTTGTGCTTACAGCCGCCTTTTCCCCTAGAAACATGTGTCCGTGCCCCCGAGTCTCTCGTAAGATTATTTTATCAGTACTATTACGGTGTATTGCATTCAGTTCTAAGTTGTTTAAACACCGAGCTAAGTTTACCGTGACCCGCTTCAGGTTAGTAACCACCCGCTTCGGAAAGCATATGGGTTTATTTGTGTTATTTGTTGACCGCATGTTGTTTTCCAGGCATCGTGTAAGTATTATTAAACTTTCTGTATAATGCATTGAGTTAACAGTATGCCGCGTTAAGTTGCCTGCATATTGTGAAGTGTTTCCTGCTTTGGTTTCCCGTCCTCTTAAGTTTGCTAGGAACCGTGTGTGGTTATTTATTAATATTTTGGTGTTTGACAACCGGTGCAGGTTTTCATATAAGTTTGTTGGTTCGGGTGCCTCGGAGGGTGAGCTATGTGAGGAACTGTATTCACTGCATAAGTGTTTATCAAGCGGCAGGTTATTATTATGCCAGGTGTGTGCTTTGTATTTATTTAGTGACGGTGTGCCGTACACGGGAGGGTCCCTATGATGAAGGTGTCTATGTAATGCAAGTTTGAGAGTGAACTTTGAGCTATCTGTATGCCCGTGCTCTGGTTGAAGATTGAGCTTTTGAAGTCGAGGGAAATATGTGTTGTGTGGTGAGACAAACTGTGGGGAGTGAACAGCAGTTGTAAAGAGAAGAGCAAAGCAAGAGCAGGGGTGTAAATATGTGCTGTGCATACTTAAATTTACTGCTGGCCGGTGGGTCACAATGAGCAGAGCAAGGAAGAGATTGACTCTTCTGGTGGGATGCTAGTGAGGGTCACTTGCATATCAGATGCTTGAAAGCACAAAGTCTGAGAGAGTGTTCAGAGAGAAGAAACAGGTTTAACAGTCCAATTTCTCAGTATCTACCTTCAGCAAGATTAATTCCTCCGTCACCTTCCTGTGTCAGGGGTTGTCTTTGGCTGCCTCCTGCGGGGATCTTGTGGGCAGGGCTGAGAGCTGAGGGGGTGAGCTTTCTCTTTAATGCTTTAGCTTTTGCTGCTTCCCAGTTGGCTGAGTTTTTTGTGGGGGTACTCGGCGGTCCCGGAGGGCCTCCTGGTGGGAATCCTGGAGGGCCTCCTCCTCCTGATCCTTTTCCTTTACCAGATCCTTTCCCCTTTCCCTTCCCTTTCCCGCTGTCCATACAGTTCTTGGAACAATGACCGAACCTTTTGGGAGATGGGGCACACTTGAAACACTCGTGGGCACTGCACTGGGTAATCAGGACAACTCCAACAGGGTTGTAGATGTACTGAAGTGGAATGAAGTAAACTGCGTGCTCCGGATTTTGAATGTCCGGTACTGCCGGTTCCGGTGCTGCTGCAACTGGGGGCCTGAGTACTGCGTAGATCCTTCTGACCAGCCGTGATCCTCTGCCCTTTCCTGGATGTTCTGTGAATGTCTGTTGGAAGACCACCCGCTTAACAAAGCTTGAAAATGGAGTCGTGAGCAGGAATGAGACTATGTTATCCGTTGAGACCTGAAGATTGGGAGCGGAAGCACGCAAGAACAGGTTAAATCGAGTCAGTCTGGAAGATTTAGGCGTGATGTTAAAGCGCTGTCCGTCCACCAGAAGAATTCCCAGCTCGAGGATTGCAGTCGCTTCTTCCTCGCTCTTTAGCTGAACTTTGATGAAGGGAGTCTGCGTGTTAACTCTAGTTAGAATGCGCGGTTTCGTAATGTTTGTAGAGATGCGAGCTTTAAAAGAAAAATGGAGCTTAATGCAAGAGCGGTATCTGTGTGAATGCTTTTTTACGTGAAGTGAGAGGGAGGTTTTTACCTTAGCAACACCCGATGCGTCCACCTTTCGCGTCAGACCGTCAACCGCCAATGAGCCAACGTCGAGATGCTTCCTGGTCAGGGTCTCCTCGCACTGCCTTCTTACTTCGCTAAGCTCGCGTCCAGTGAAGCGCGCGGTGTTCTGGACGTTGTGCCTCGTGATCTTCGGCGTCTGAAGGAAGTCTTCGTTCTCCAAGTCACCTTCGTGGCCTTCGATTTCAGTTTCGGTTTTCTTCACCGTCTCAGAGTAGTCCACTGCTGTTTGAAGAGATGCGAAGTCGAATTCCGCTTCCTCTTCGTGGCTGACGAGCGACACTTCTCGTTGTCCAGTCAGACCGTCGATTCCGTCGTACTCGCCTGTGTTCACAACTGTTAGTAATGCACAAATGAAAAAAGAAATGCTTGCTATCTCTAAATGCTGTGCGTGGGCTTTCGTTATTGCGTTTTGTAATGCGTCAGTTGTGATTAAACAATGGAGGAATGCGTGAGCTTTCGTTATTGCGTTTTGCAATGCGTCAGTTGTGATTAAACAATGGAGAAATGCGTGGGCTTTCGTTGTTGCGTTTTGCAATGCGTCAGTTGTGATTAAACAATGGAGGAATGCGAGGCTGTTTAATTTTGTACCTGCTTCTTCTCTTTCTTCCCAGGTGTCCTCGTTTTGGTCACCTTCGGCTTGTGCTCCCTCGCGTGCACCCAGGTCGATTTCTGCAAGTCCAGAGGCTGAGGGGGACTGCTGTGTTTGCTCCGATGCCTGTTTTGCAATGCGTTCGTCTACTTGTATCTGAACTGACTCCAGTGTGGGAAAGTACAAGTCATATTCCAGGAGTGTTTCAACGATGTTTCTGATGTTTTCCCTCTGAACTGTGTTCCTGGTGTACTTGATCAGTTTCTCGACGTTTGTGGTTGCTGCTGCTGACTCAATGACCACTTCGTTTCCTTTCACTGAGCACATATTTGTCGCGTGTCTGAAAATGTTCCACAGGAAAGTGCACATAGTGGATGGCCTTTCGATGTTTCCGAAAAACTTCTTGTGATTTATCGGAATGTTTCGTGCTGCGAAAACTGCGTCTGCTTTCGCAAGGAAAGTGGCATAGATGAGGGATGAAACTGTGTCCTGGTCCAGTTTAGCGCTCCACTTATCACTGTCGCGGATCACGTCTGAATTCATACTCCTCATAAAGTCATATTTCTGCTGAATGGTTTCTGGCTGAGTGAAAGAGTCCATATCTGTGGGTCCTTCTTCGTTCATAATTCTCCTGTGTGAAGTTATCAAAAACGCGAAAATCAAGCTCGTTATAGTTCTGATGTTGTTACTCTTTTGTTCTTTCAGTTATGCGTAATGTTGCGCTTTACGGTTTTGGTTCCTCACTGGAGAGCTCAAGGCTCTCCAGCTTCTCCAGGCGTTTTGTTGCTCTTTCCCCAGGACCTTCGTAAAAAACTCAGGTCGCTGGGTACTGAAATTTCATATCACATATCAAGAAAACATACAAGCTAAAGCAAGATCATACCGCAAGTTTTAGGGTTTGAAGCAAAGGACACCATATTTCACTATAAGAAGCAAAACAGGGGTCGAAAAATACCTTCTGGTCGACAAAATTCTAGGGAAAACGTCTACTCAAACCTAAAAAATTATCATAAATAATATGCGCGAAAAAACATTTTTTCCAGTGCTCGCGCCCTTCGGACGCTGAGACGTTTTTTTGCCGTTTATATATTAGTGCGTGCCCTCGATGGGTGTCCAAAAACATCGGTGGTCTAGTGGTTATAATGCATGACCCTAGCTCGAACGACCTGGGTTCAAATCCCGGTCGCGTAGAAATCGAAAATTCGATGCGCGATGCGATGCGATGCGATGCGAATCGCGATGCGTCGAATTAAATCGAAATCGCGCGGGGGGGGGTGTCTCGGGGGTGCGCGCAGGGGGTGGCGGAGGGGTCGTCGATCCGTCCCGTGTGACCAACCAACTTACCAACTTACATTTCGTGGTTAGTATATAATCAGCCTCGGAACCAGCAGGCGGGGTCAGCTGCCCCCGCCCCCCATGACACGTGGCGTGCGATGGCATGGGGACACGTCGTCGTTAGTATTCATATTTAGCACATGACATTGGTCTTCCATATTTAACACATGACATTGGTCTTCCATATTTAACACATCACACCGATCTTCCATATTTAACACATCACACCGATCTTCCATATTTAACACATCACACCGATCTTCCATATTTAACACATCACACCTGATCTTCCATATTTAACACATTACATCGATCTTCCATATCTGACACATTACATTGATCATCCATATTCAACATGTTACATTGATCTTCCATATGTAACACATCACACCGATCTTCCATATCTAACACATTACACTGATCTTCCATATCTAACATATCACACAGATCTTCCACGTTAAACACATCACACCGATCCTCCATATTTAACATCTCACACCGATCTTCCATATTTAACACATCACACTGATCTTCCATATCTAACACAACACACTGATCTTCCATATCTAACATATCACATTGATAGTCCATATCTAACACATCACACCGATCTTCCATAATTAACACATTACACCGATCTTCCATATTTAACACATCAATAATCGATCTTCCATATCTAACACATCACACTAGTCTTTCATATCTAACACATCATACGGATCTTCCATATTTAACACATCACACTAATATTCCATATTTAACACATCACTGACATTGATCTTCCATATTTAACACATCACTTTGATCTTTCATATTTAACACATCACACTGATCTTCCATATTCAACACATAACAACAATCTTCCATATTTAACACATCACACTGATCTTCCATATCTAACACATTACACCGATCTTCCATATCTAACACATCACATTGATCTTCCATATTTAACACATTACACCGATCTTCCATATTTAACACATCACACTGATCTTCCATGTTTAACACATTACACCGATCTTCCATATTTAACATATCACATTGATAGTCCATATCTAACACATCACACCGATCTTCCATATTTAACATATTACACTGATCTTCCATATTTAACACATCACACTGATCTTCCATATTTAACACATCACATTAACCTTCCATATTTAACACATCACATTAACCTTCCATATATAACACATAACACTGATCCTCCATATTTAACATATCACATTAGCATTCCATATTTAACACATGACATCGATTCTCCTTATTTAATATATAACATTGATGTTTCGAAATCTGAAATCGGAAAAAAAAAATCGAAATCAGAAATCGAAAATGAAAAATCAAAATCTGAAATCGAAAATGAAAAATCGAAATCTGAAATCGAAAATGAAAATCGAATCTGAGGTTATATATTAGTGCGTGCCCTCGATGGGTGTCCAAAAGCATCGGTGGTCTAGTGGTTATAATGCATGACCCTAGCTCGAACGACCTGGGTTCAAATCCCGGTCGCGTAGAAATCGAAAATTCGATGCGCGATGCATCGCGATGCGATGCGATGCGCGATGCGTCGAATTAAATCGAAACCGCGCGGGGGGGTGTCTCGGGGGTGCGCGCAAGGGGTGGCGGAGGGGTCGTCGATCCGTCCCGTGTGACCAACCAACTTACCAACCAACTTACCAACCAACTTACATTTCGTGGTTAGTATATAACTAGCCTCGGAACCAAGGGAGCAGGGGGCTGCCGCCCCCGCCCCCCGCGGCCGTGGCGTGCGATGGCATGTGACACGTCGTCGTTAATATCCATATTTAACACATGACATTGGTCTTCCATATTTAACACATTACACCGATCTTCCATATTTAACACATTACCTTGATCTTCCATATCTTACACATTACACCGATCTTCCATATCTAACATATTACATTATTCTTCCATATCTAACACATTACACCGATCTTCCATATTCAACACATCACACTGATCTTCCATATTTAACACATTACATCGATCTTCCATATCTGACACATTACATTGATCATCCATATTCAACATGTTACATTGATCTTCCATATTTAACACATTACACTGATGTTGCATATTTAACACATTGCACCGATCTTCCATATGTAACATATCACACCGATCTTCCATATCTAACACATCACACTGATCTTCCATATCTAACATATCACACAGATCTTCCACGTTAAACACATCACACCGATCCTCCATATTTAACATCTCACACCGATCTTCCATATTTAACACATCACACTGATCTTCCATATCTAACACAACACACTGATCTTCCATATTTAACACATCACACTAATCTTCCATATTTAACACATCACTTTGATCTTTCATATTTAACACATCACACTGATCTTCCATAT
>LGRX02032958.1:0-40481 GCA_001247695.2 Cymbomonas tetramitiformis
ATGCGGTGAGGGAACGCGATCGAGCGCCTCGAAAAGGGCTCGAAAGGAATGATTTCGAGGGGTGGAGTGAGTGTGGTAACACCACCAGACACCGCCAGCGTGGTAGTGAATAGGGGGTGTATGAGGCGAGGGCGAAGGAGGTGGCGAGGTGACCGTGTAGCGAGTCAGAGGCCTGGTCGTCGATGGTGAAGTCGTTGGTGTCGAGGTTGATGTCTGGTGCGTAAGCACCACGACCAGACACCACCAGAGTGTAGCCAGAGGTAAAATGTTGTCGTCGAAGTAGGTCGAGTACGGATTTCAAGGCAGCCATGCGTACACGTTGACGGACGCGATGAAGCTATGAGCAGCAGAGCTGTAAAATCTGAGGTCTTGAAGGTTTGGGTTGAGGTTGAAACTGTAAATTTTCGTAAAATTAACGGAAACGGTCGATGTAGGATTCAAATCGGGGTA
This sequence comes from Cymbomonas tetramitiformis, assembly GCA_001247695.2. Classification (NCBI taxonomy): domain Eukaryota; kingdom Viridiplantae; phylum Chlorophyta; class Pyramimonadophyceae; order Pyramimonadales; family Pyramimonadaceae; genus Cymbomonas; species Cymbomonas tetramitiformis. The sequence continues at coordinate 451 of LGRX02032958.1, forward strand.
GAATTTGACGCGGAAAACGGCGTTGAGGTAAAAAATAACGTTGCTGCAGTACGAGTGCTGCTGGCCAGAGTGTAACGGAATCGAGGTAAATCGCTCGAGAAAACGGAAATGCATGCAACGGTCAGGCGCAGATCCCCAGTCACAGTCGGTACGAGGAATACGCAACGGTCAAGCGGCCAAACGGAAACGGTAGAAACGGCGATGGCCGGGATGGAGTTCAAGTGAGCTCGCGGAAATAACGGTTGAAGGTAACGGTCAATAGAATCGCGATAAGGCGAAGCGCCTTAAAGGAACGACGAATGAACCACCACAGAAGTGGTCTGGCCCATAAGCTGATGTAAAGAGTGATATATATAAGACATATAATATCACTGGAACACAGGAAACGCAGGTGGTGATCCGGTCGGACTAAACTGCATAAGATAAAATACTTGGGTGTTTTATCGGGTGCGGTGCGGAACGGTCGTCGGTCGGTCGGAGCGAGAGCAGATGACATATGGCAAAAAAGATGACAGGGCCACTTAGGGCAAGGGGTGAAACTAGCTAGGGGGAGCTAGACCCCCCTCCCCCCTGCGGGGGAAAAGCCGCCTTCCCCGTGAAAAGTGTCAGAAAAGGAGGGGGGGAGGGAGGGTGATGGGATACCTGATTTATTCTACCCCTGGTACCATAGTCCGAGAATTTGGCAGTGGATGGTGCGGGAATTCTTCGGCGTAAGCCGGGAACTTTCATGATGGTAGGCTTCCAGCCAGGAAAAGGAGGCGATGGGGCGGGTGCGGGGCCGAAGGCCCGCAGGGAGCCGGGGAAGAGGGGGAAGGAGGGAAAATTCGGGCCGAAGGCCCGCGCGAGCCGGGAAGAAGAGGGTAGGGAAGAAAATTGCGGGTCGAAGGCCCGCCAGGATCCAGAAGAAGGAGGAAGGAGAGAAAATTGCGGGCCGGCCCGCAGGGGGGCGGGGAAAATAGGGGAAGGGGAGAAATTTGCGGACCGAAGGCCGGGAGCCGGGAAGAAGAGGGTTTCTCTATATATTGCCATAATGAATATTCATCAATAATGTTCCAAGGATGTAAGATTGCTGTTTCCACTATCATACTACTTCTGTGCACCTCGACTCCACCTGTTGAATTCTGTGACTATTTGACTCGATCCTTTCGGGATGCCCCGCCTTCTGCAAAGAATTGTATGAAGGGTCATCATATATTTTCCACTTCACCACGTAGTTTACAACACCTCCAATAGTTCTGTTATCTAGTACCTTGGCTTTGCTGTGTGCTGACGATGCATGCACTCTTGAAATTGCGTGATAATTGTAGGGCAGGCTGATGTCCACCTGGCATGTGTATAGACGTTGTACATATGCTAAATATGTTTGTGTGTGTGTGTGTGTGTGTGGTCTAAGCTAGATCCGTCTGTCGTGCTGCGAGGAGAGGCAGAAGGTGGTGATGAACACCTTCTGTGTTTTCCCTTGAATTTTGTGGGGAGCACTTAGGTGCCCGCATGTTTCCTTTCTTTGACATGGGGTGTCCATGCTGTGTGGTGTGACTGCATTCATGACATAACCATGGACCAACAGGTCCCATCCATCGACCGGGAGCCACTGGGGGGCATGCCAGCAGGGTCCGCTTACTCCGTAACCCAGAGACCAACAGTTGTTTGGCGACGATCGGTCACATCGTATCATCTTTCCATGCTACTTTGCATTTGGGTTGGGAATATGTATGCGTGTGTGGTATCTTGTCACGGCCCCGCCCCGCCCTGCTCTTGTTTTGCTTCTCACATCCACTGGGATGATGGTGGGCTGGCTTTTGTTGGCCGATCTCATGCCGTTCAGTGTGTGGTCTAAGCTCATCGTACAAACTCTCGCAACATGCCATACTACGCTTGCTCTGACAAAGTTATTGTATATTTCATATGCATACGTATGAATACAGTGCTTGCCGTGCAATTTACTTACGGATGCTATTGGGATGTGTAAATGCGAGTACGGATGCCCAGCCTGCTCACCCGAATATGAGAAACCCCGAAAACAATAAATTTATTGGATGGGCGGCATTGCCGCGTCGCCCCAAAGGCAAATGCCTTCGAGTATTGATTGTTTTAGTGCGGGCCGTCCAATAGCGTGTGTTGAGACCTGCAGCGTATCGTAGTCTGATGGAGGATTTCATGAATCGCCAATGCGAGTGGGCTTCCAGCATGTAGCATTAATTATATATGTAGCAAGTCCAATTTATTGTATTCCGAAGAGCGCCTGTAGTGCTGGTCTTTCTCTGTTTCTTAACCTCAAAGGGTTTGACACAAGCCATGTCCCTCATACCTCCCCATCGATCCTGAATTTGCCGATTCAGATGCTACGCCATTCCCACTGCATGTCACTGTGTCGCATATATCTTATATTTATCTTCACAGTGCAGCTGACTGAGCACGATTTATTTCACATGCACCGTCTCCAAAAGTTTGGTGACGTGCAGAAACCCATGAAAAAGTGCGTTGCTTCTAAACAGTATGCATGTATGCGCATCTCATTGGTTTTTGTGATGATATTTATTAATCTATTATAGCAATCTGGGAGATGAACCTCACCTTCACAGAAGTAGTACTATTCACATTATGATATAAGTTATGCACAAAAAACTCCAGATGAGCTATAGCTACATCATCCCTGCCAGCCTCTGCCGTCCCTGATTCCCAATCCTGCCGGAAGTAGAGCGATTTGCTGAATACCTAACCCGAGCAGAGGTAGATACAAAATTGGTAATACCTGGGATAACCTGTGGCAAGCATCCATCACAAAGCAAGAGCTTCTGCTCTGTCACATCCTCCGAGCCCTCCTCAGCCGAAGATGTTATCAATGGGATGCTCATCAGGGGCTCAGTCTGCAGCCCAAAATCGTTATCATATCGTCCCAGGTGACGCATTGGAAGTAGCTGTGCACCGGGTGCTCCACCCTGTAACCACTCCAGCTCAGAGGTTCGTGCGGACTTGAGGGGCTGGACTGGTGAGATAGCAGTTTTAGGAAGTGGGACAAGTAAGCGTGGAACACACTGGTTTCGCACTACTCCCGCGACCGCCTGCCGCGGCACCATTGCCAAAGGCGTCATAGGCTTCTGCACCACCAAATGTGCGACCAACTTGGCACTGTCGCTGTGCGCATTGCGCAGGGGCTGCAGGAGCGGGCGTGGGGACGGGCGGCAGGCCTGTTGATTTGGCAGGCTCGTCTTCAGAAAAGGCTGGTGGTAGGGGAGCTTGACATGCGTTGGATGGTGGAAAATGGCCCTATGCTTGGTGCCAGGCGATGGGAAGGATGGACGGACGGGAGTCGGGGAGCTGTGGTGAATGAAGCTGTCACTACGGTGCACACTCACTGCTGCTGTGGGTGCTTCCTGTTGGCACATCCAGCACAGAACAACTCAGTGATTAAAGCCACATTGTTCTGGGAGGGATGCAGCACACAGTGTGGCTTCGTCTCGCAGATTGATCCGAAAAATAGCAAGCATGCCTGATCAGGTGACGACTCATCAAGTTCGACGGAAGCAACCAATTCGTTCACAGAGAAGTGACACACGGAACACGTAATTTGACACTGCAGAAGTCGCCTGATATACCAGGTGTAAACTGGGAAGCGGAATGCCACCTCAGCAGGGAGGCCTGTGGCCAGCGCGCCAGTCTGCGCTTGTGCCGGGATTTCGTTGGAATCAGCGTTCTCAACTAGCGGCACGTTCGAGGGCTGGTCCATACGGCGCCGTGCACTTTGTTGTTTGCGAAGCAGACTTTGGTGGTGTTCCGGAAAGTTCTGGCTGTCCTGCATCGGAAGAAGGACTTCACGTAGGGTAGCCTCCCCGAGGGTTCGAGCGAGCATGTCACGGCTGATGGTGAAAAACGTGGCGCGGGCGGAGGTGACTTCTGCCCCATGGGGATGCGGCTCATTGCGCAAGAGAGCATCTTCACCGCACACGGCATTCGCGCCAAGCAGCGCCAGATCCACCCGTCTCTTCCGTTGCGGCTGCGCCACGCCCGAGGCTCCCCAGCCCCGCCGTGTAAAACATCTCTACAAGAAGGGGTTCGAGCGGGTCTCCGGGGGGCAACACGTAGCAAACATCCCACCACTTTGAAACTCGCGAGAGCGCCGGCGTGCGCAGCACACCTGTATGGTGAGAGTTTTCTCACGCCGCACGTTCGTGGCAATCTGTGCGCCGTCCGTGTGTCCGAGGATGTGAAGTGTTCGCCGCCTTTGGTGTTCATTCTGCTTTTGACTTGCCTCTTTAACCTCTTCGGCAGTTATGGCGAACAGCTTCAAGTCTCCACTGTGTATAACGTACATCTCCGTGGCGGCGTCTCCCTGCGGTCGGCAGACGTCGCCACCCTTCGAGTCGCATAGAGGAGCGTGAATGTGAAAGGATGCTCAGTGGACAAAGGCGCGGGCAACGATGCTTGCTTGCAGTCCTGGGTTGTGCATGCTCTTCGTCTCGGGCAAAAACTACAACCTTCACGACCTTCTAAAGACCTCAGACAGCCGCACGGCTGCCACGATAAGCAGCCTCGGCCGAAATAAGGATAGAACAAGCACCCACAGTGGCTAGAACAAGGAATAACACCGGATGCTACGAGAAGCGCACCGGCTGGAACAAGTATCGCCCGCGGTAAGATGTGCTCAGCTGCATGTCGGTTGCTAACATTCGAAGCTGCTTCACGGGAAGAGAGGCAAACTTGGTCCGTGAAAGATAGTCCAGATTGTGAGCAACGAGCCCTTCGTACCCATATCTGTGCAGCAGCCGCCACCTCATCGCCTTACTTCACTATTGAGCAGCGAAAGGTACACCTCGTATCAAAACCTTCGTCCTGTTCCCCTCGGATAGTACAAACATGAGACGAATCCTCGCTCATGTCTCCGTCGTCTGCTGAGGGCAGTGTGTGCCACTCCCTCGAAGCTTGCCTGCGCCCCGATGAGGGAGAGCAGCCTGCGACACTCCGTGACCTCTTGGCTGAATTTGAGCTTCAGCAGGGTTCGATGTGTCGGGGAAATCAAAGTTGCGAATGTTTTTGTGCAGCATTGAGTGCATTAAGCTGCTTGAATTGGAGAGAAGGAAAGGACAACTGGATTCGGATGAAAAGAGAAGTCGTTTGTTCAACTCACTCGTTAATATCCTGGAAGGTCTTCCGATCCACCTCGAGGAGGTAAGAGGCCTCCCGTGACAAAAGCGTCAAGGGTTGCCCGAGCCCCTCCCGGTCGGTCACCACCGCAAGCTCCCCGCTAAAGCAGCCAGTGGTCAGAATCATGCTCAGATGCCCGCCTCTAAACCTGCACGTTTCCCGGTTGTATTTGTGTCAACGAGTATTCTTCAAGCGTCCCGAACACAGAATGTGCTGAACGGATGAAGACACTTACAAGCTAGCTCCGACAGAATAAAGAGGGCGGATTTCCTCGCAGCTTCCTTTGCACTACAGACAGGCCGCCTTCACATACCACCTTTGCCGCTTCTTCCTCTTAGAAAACAGCATTCAGGCAGCTAGCTTTTCAAATCTCATTCCACTTCCAAGGAGTGGTGAGCGAACCACACGTGCGAGAGACGGACGACAGGGGAGCTACAAGACCACACAAATACTTACAAAGCGTGAGGTCAAGATTGACTGCTCAGATGCGTCGAGTTTCTCGGCAGAAGTTGAGTGGGGCGTACTCAAGCTTAGGTTCGCCAAGGGTGCACGTCTCACATATGGATTGAAACTCCTCGAACTCAATTTCGCCCGAGTCGTCGTCATCTGCCCCACTGAAAAGATCCTGTAGCTCGTGGCTTGAAATTTTTGCGCCGGCCCAATGCAGCGCGTCGCTCAATTCTTCCATATCGATGGCGCCGGAGCCGTCCACGTCGATTTTATTGAAGACTAGCTGCAGCTCCTTGTTTCGCAGTAGGGAGTTCCACCAGGCTCCAACCCCTAAGCCATCCTCCATCACTGTGACGAACTCTTCGAAATCAATTTCACCAGAACCGTCTTTATCTCCGAGTGCAAAGACAGCGTCGAGGTCGGCTGTGCTAATTTTGACTTTCAACTTTTTCAGTCCAACATTCACCTCCTCTTTATCAATTGCGCCGGAACAGTCCGCATCTAAGGAGGTGAAGAAAGAGCTCAACTCCTCGCGCCTCTCCGAAGCGAGGGTTTCAGAGAGAATTGCAGCGTCAACCACCGACCTTAGTTTCGGTTGCACATCGACAACCTTTTTCACAGCATCTTGAAAAACGGATTTTGCGGGCTTTTTCGAATTCACCACCGAAGACCGCTTCCACTTCTTCTTCGCGTCATCTTCCAAGCCTGTTTCGTTGTAATCATCCTCCTGTAGCGTACCTGCAAGTCCGAGAGCAAACAGGCTCAACTTTCACGAAGCAGAGAATGAAAGACCCTGGTAAACTAATGAGCCTCGAAATCCAGTGCATTCCATTCGTGCTCGACTTGGAACGAACATTTCTACTCGAGTCGCCGCGGTTCCTATATCGCATGCTCACTGGCCCCACACGAGATAAACAAACCGAAGAGATATTCAAGAGTTTTCGCACCAGAAAGTACATAATAAAACGAAGTAAGGTGGCCCTTTTGGCTTAGGTTTTCCTTTTCTTTGGTTTGCACTCCCTTCATAACCTTGCACAGATCTCGCTGCTGCCCTTTGTTCAGTCCACAGAATATCGGCAAGGCACTAGTGTTCTGCAAGAGGAAATCGATGTCGTGCTCATTGCGCTGGTCTGGGATTTTCGCAAGAATTTTCTGCATGCGTTTCATTAAAACCTTTCTTTCCATCTTACCGACCATATTCGATAGCACCCGCTGCGCGCTATTCTCCACATTGACTCCGGCAGCCTGTCCTGATTTGATTCGTTCAGTGTCATCGCTCATTTCACGGCGCTCGCTCACGGAGTGAACTCTGTCGCACAATATGTGTGTTAGGCACTCCAACCAAAATTCTATTGCCTGCCTGAAACGGTCTCGACTTCACTGACACTTGCTCGCGAACACGGAATATCCAATTTCCAAATCGTCCAGAAACTTTACATGCGGATACCCAGGACAGTTTGAAAATGCGATATCCCGGGCTTTGCTAATTGAACTCGAAACACCAGGCGTGAAGTGAAGCGCCTGTAACCGTACTGTCACTGTCCTAAGTGGTGATAGTGGTTTCTGTGTAGTGCTATCGCACGTTTTGTTGCTGCATAATGTTATATGTTTCCCTATATGTTTTGATGTTGAGACTTCTCTATGCCGCTCACACACGACAGTTGAACAACAGTGTATGTCGCAGAACGAGAAGGGTTGTTGTTACAAAGTTAAGTGGAAACTTCACACCTCAGATAGTTGATGAGTCAGAGAATCTCTTCGTGAATAAAAACGTGTAAGAATAAAGGAAGGGCCTTTATCGACATCGAGGGACCAGAGGGCGCGAGATCTTTTTATATCGCGAAAAGTATCGAAAACCGTTGGTCCGTGGGTCCGTCTCATCGGACGGATCGAACCCCTCCGCCACCCCCGCGCGCACCCCCGAGACACCCCCGCGCGATTTCGATTTAATTCGCGATTCGCGTCGCGTCGCATCGCGTCGCGTCGCGCATCGCATCGCATCGCATCGTGCATCGCATCGCGTCGCGCATCGCGTCGTGCATCGCGTCGCATCGCATCGCGTCGCGTCGCATCGCATCGCATCGCATCGCATCGCATCGCATCGCATCCCACATCGCATCGCATCGCATCGCGCATCGTATCGCATCGAGCGCATCGCGGTATCCGCGATATTCGAGGTATTCGAACCCAGCAGTCTCTACAGTACCATTGAGGCCCGTCCTTAGGGCGCCCCTTTTTACAGTGTAGAAGTACGTGACAATTCCGGCGTACAACACAGGCGGGCGGGCGGGTTTTAATAGTGGGAATCGTTAACACTGGGCGTCACACTTAGCCCCATACGGAAGGCATGGACGCACCTATATTGGGGCCTTGGGAGCGGGCAAGCACCCCTTTCCAAGCACCGCCCTTCAAGCACCTTCCAAGCACCCCCTTCCGCAAGCACCCCCTTCCAAGCACCGCCAGTTGGATATACCCCTAGGACTCGGGATATATTCACTCAGTGAAGGTTTTTGACGGAGATGCCAACTTTCCCCCCATAGGGGGGGAGCAGTGGTGCACCTTTCTGTCACCCCTCGCCTGGCTATCACTTGCAGTGCTGTCCGTGTCACTGTGTCACCGGCTCCCGAACCCTAAAGTCTACTCAACATTTGTTATTATCAACTTTAGACTTCACCAGCTCGACACGACTGCCTTTTCCGCTTCACAGTGACAGTCAATATCTTATCATATATCTCATGTCCTATAAGGTTATCGCCCACGCACCTTCAGTGTTAGCTTGGTTTTTGTTCTCTGGTTCGCTTCGCGCCCTGCGACTCTAACCGACATCTATTCGACATCTCCGACATCCCGACATCAGCGCCGGACCGCCTTACATCAGCGCCGGCCGACACAACATTAAGCCGCCTCCCGACATCTATTCGACATCTACCACCGTTTTTTTTGCTGCACACCCAGTGTGCTCAAATTCACCGCTGGACAAACGTTATTTTATTCCCGCAATGGCCTCTACCCGACGTGAAGGTCTTGGTTCGGCTCTGCGTGCTGCCCGCACGCGGGGAGCCTCCACCCCGTCACATTCGCCCTCAGGATCACAGAGTACTCCTGTTTCATCCCGTGGACGCCGTAGGATTGTAGGGACATCTTCATTGCGGTCTAAGCCGACATCATCGGTCGACGCCCCGACGGCTTTCGACTATTTCAACGACCCCGACGTGTTGGGGACCACGCCCGTGGAGGAAGGCCGCGAGGATGAGTACATCGAACAGCTGGCTTACGCTTTTCAGTACGGCAGCGACCTCCTGTCCTTCCTCAAATCCACTGGTCTCAAGATGCCCGCTGGCTTCACTCTGGACACTGCGACTGCCGACGTTGACTTCAACGCCCTGCTTTCCGGATTGGCCCATGTGCTGTATCCCGTGTCTTATCACGAGGCAGCGAAGCTTCTCGACCTTGAGCATGACCACGAATTTTACCACGTGACCGTCAACGAGCTCCTCTTCACCATTTTGCCCCACCCACTTCGTGGTAACGCTCTCAGCGTGTATCACGAATGTGCCCGCCACCACCCCGCTGACGGCCGCTACGCACTGCAGCGGCTGCGCTACGAGGTCGAGGGCGTGCCCGACTCCGACGGCATGCGTTTCTGGACCCAGCTGCGGGCGGTTGTGCTCACCGAGATCGAGGACCCCGCCCCACAGCTTGCCCTGATTCGACGCCTTGGTGACCGCCACCAAAAGCTGAAGCCCAACTACAGCGACTCGGACCGCGTTGCGGACCTTTGGCACGTGTTGTCCGAATCCGCCAAGAAGTCACCGTACGTAGCCCCCCTTTACTTGGTTGTGCTACGGGAGTTGCGGGCGGGTGCCACGTTCACCTTTGCCCGCCTTGCGCTCCGCATCCGCCTTGCATTTCGGGACGAGAGTGCTGAATATATCAGCTTGACTGTATATTCATACGAGTGTGGTAATCAGAACAGATCAGATCAACGGAATACCGAGTCTTCCTGTTATATGTTCGGGGTCTAGGGTTCCGGGACCGGTGACAGTCATATACCCTAACTATAGGAATGACAGTCGGGGCGTCACTTCCAGCACACCACCTAGGGTGGTGACTGGCAAACTAGGTGGTCACGGAACTGAAACAAACACCTACTCGGCTTCGGTGGAAATAAGCATCCTACAGGGGAACCTGTCCTTTCTGGCAGGGTAACCCCCGAAACTAGCAGTTAGTGAGGCATAGTGCAGAATACGGATACAGTTAAAACCCTAAACTAAGCCCATCTTGGGGCAACCCGAACCAACAGCACAACAGTCTGTAGGCAGGCTAATCTCAATTGCAACTCTAGCCACTTTGAAAGTGCCCGGGAGAGCCGGTGCCACTGTCACAGCGCCCAGGAGAGCTGGTACCACTGCCCGTGAAATCATTCGTAGAGCAAATTGAGAGGATTGGAGATGTGTCGACGTCGCCGCAGGCAGTTGCACCGGGTGCAATCGGCCCGTCCCGGTGTCGAATTGAAGAAGAAAGTGCATTCCCGGTCCCACCGTCCCAGGCGGGTGGTTCGTAGTCCGGTGACGGCGGAGCACCACCCGGTGAGGGCGGCGCAGTAATAATTGGGGCTGCCTCAGGTGGCTGCGGGGGGCCCGGGAGCCATGTCCACCCGTACCCGTACGTAGTACGGTACCAGCTGCCGTACCAGCCTGCCGGCCGGTAGTAGAGATCCGGCGGAACGGCTGCGGGCGTCAGCACACCAGCACCACCGACCTCGTCGCCGGTGCGCCCTGTTGCTGAAGATGCTGGCGCGGAGCAATCACGCAAAGGCGCGGCAGTTGCACAAACAACAAACAACAGGCAGACTGCGAGGGACGTGAGGGCAGAGAATCCGAAACCCATCGGCGGTCTGCCGCATCCCAAGGGCTGTCTCGGTGGTGGAATACACTCGTCCCCATCCTCGGAGTCGTCTGTCGCTACGGAGACGGAGTCTACGGGCGCGACTGGGCCCATGTGGTGCATTGCAAGCGTCGGCTCCGTGCCCGCGATGTCCAAGTTGAACGCGAACTTGTCCATGAAGGTCGCGTGTGGTTCGTGCGCGTGTAGCGCGCTGATGGGGTGCATCCCCTCGTCGGACACCACCGACTGCGGAGCGTGGGGCGGCGCCGGCGGTGGTGGCGCGTCCAGAGCGTCGTCGCGGATCTCGTCGTGAATCTTGAAGTTGTGGATGTTCGTAGCACCACCAACCGCGCAAACCCCGAGGTGGGTGTCAGCGGGCTGGCGGTACCCCAGGTACTCGTCGATGGTGTCGGGCACCCGCTCCTCGGCGACAGCGAAGGAGAACGCGGAGGCGGTGTCGTAGAGATCAGGTTTGCCGTCTGCAATGCAGCAGACGGCGTCGAAACGGACGGCGTCGTCTTTGTCCACGGCGTTCTGGAACATCACGACGAGCATGTCGTTCTCGCTGTCCGCAATGCTGAAACCGTGTGCCCCAACACGTCCGCGTGGCCCGCCGTGCGGGCAGTCACGATGCCAATGCTTCTCCGCCGTAGCGGAGCATGTCGGGTGCCGGCACAACGGGACGAACGTACCGGTGGGCTTGTGGAAAACCACCTTACCCGAAGACTTCCCACGGAAGTTCTGCGGGAAGTTGCCGTGCTCAGGGAGGGGCTTCGCTGCGAAGCGGACGCCGTCACCGTGTCCACCGCGTCCAATGGCGTTCTTCTTGTCGTTGCGGGGCGTGTAGCCCTTCGTGTCGTCGAGACGGTTGTGGAGCGCTTTGATCTCCTTCTTCATGTCGTAGAGTTGGTCGCGGAGCTCGCTGAAGACGGTCTTGTAGTCCTCGTCGTCGCTCTGTCCAGCCAGGGTGAGGGCGGAGAACGTGCGCGTAGCAGGCGGGACGTGCGAATCCGTCCCGTGTTGTGCGTGGCACTCACGGGTCCATTGCTGAATGGTGGCAAGGGACTCCGCCGCACGTTGGTCGTGTAGCAACAGACGGTTGACCACCGGGGCGTAGAAGACCGGGTCGAGGGACTTGATGAAAAGGGACTTGACCTCCATGTCGTCGAGAGTGCTCTTCCGTCGAGCGGACCGGAGAGCGGCGTTGAAGGCGGCGATTGCTCGCGACGGGTCGAACTGGTTGATCTTGATGGCCGGAAGGTCCGCGGTGCCCTGGAAGGGCCCGCCGGAATCCAGGAGCATCCTGGCGATCTCCAGCAACACCCGCTTCCCATCAAACGGGTGTGCCTCCGCTGAAGACTCCATCCAGTCTGCTGCGGGCGACACCGGAGCGATGATGAATTCCAGTGTCGAAAATAGCAGTTTGTTCGCCTCGGCGCGAACGGGCAACGCGGCATCCTCCAGGTCGAACAGAGAAGAAAACGCGGACTCCTCAGTGACGAAAATGTCCCGTAACGCTAGTACCAGACGGGCGAAAACGGAGCTGACGTTCGACTCCGTACCGTCAAAACGGCCATGCTTGTCGTCGTACACCTTCTTGATGACGAGTTTGGCGGCACGCTCGTCGAAGGATTCTTTTGCCAGACGCTTGACTGCGTCGAGGAACAGTGCCCCTGCTGACTGGGCAGCCGGGGTAGCCGTAACCGTAGGGGTGGCTGGAGTGGTCGCATGTCGAGCTGCGGCATCGTCGAAAATTGTAACTAGTGAGCGGCGTGCGGCCGCGGTGTGAGATCTCGTAGAAGTACCCATAGTGAAATGACTGTAGAGACAGGGTGAGGTGGGAAATGCGAGGCGAGGCCAACGGCGTGGGCGACGGCTAGCGAGTTGCGGCGGGTCGTCGAGGATAATCAGGGAAACAGCAAATTCTACGCGGTCGTGTGGGACGTAAGGACGTGATCAATGTCGGACGGTGTTCCGGAGACCAGAAACAACAAAATCCAGCCCAACGATACTTCACGGAAAATAAACTGTCGTCAGCGCTACCCAATCATGTCCAATCAACCGCGTGTCCATAACTGAGCCATACCGCCCGTACCGAAAGCCTCTCTAACGCGGGTCCCTCACCCCATCTCAAGCGCCGGTGTTTAGCCAATCATGGCCAAAGTCGCAGTGTAAAATTAAGCGTGCGTGGTACCAAACCTGCTGAATATATCAGCTTGACTGTATATTCATACGAGTGTGGTAATCAGAACAGATCAGATCAACGGAATACCGAGTCTTCCCGTTATATGTTCGGGGTCTAGGGTTCCGGGACCGGTGACAGTCATATACCCTAACTATAGGAATGACAGTCGGGGCGTCACTTCCAGCAGAGAGCCCCCTCGCCACACTCTCTCCCTCTTCCGCCCCTCCCGCCGCTTCCGACATTCCGCCCGAGGGTTCCGGCTACCGCCCCAAGGGTGGCGGCCAGAAGCCCCCTCATCACGCTCCTCGCCCCGTTGCCATGGCCCTCCGGGCGCAAAAGCAGTCCTTGGCGCCCTTGGAGGGCAAGTGGGTGGCCGACACGCCCAACTCGCTCTACCGCAAGTGGTCGGGTACTGGGTTCCCCTGCACCGTGTGCTTCCGGCTCTGGAACGTCACGGACGCTCATCCCGACACGCGTGGTGCGTGTCCCTGGGTGTGCATCGAGGCCTTCGCCAACGACAAGCACTTGGAGATGTCTAAGCCGGCCGCCTCCCGCCCGTCCCTCGACGCATCCGCTGCTGTGATGTCGTTGCCACCGCCCGCAGTGGACACGCCTGCCCCACCTGTTGAGGGCCCGACGGCTGCTGCATTTCACTCCGTGCGGCTCACTGAGCTCGCACCTGGTGGTGGCAACGCGATCGACCCCGTCGGCACCAGCGCTCTGGTGGTGCCTGCGGAGGATGCGGACGCCTTCCCGCCGCCCGATGAACCTGAAGAGCCTGCCTGCTACGGAGCCGCACTTGACGATGAGGACGACACCGACTGGCCGGCCTTCCGCTCTTCACCGATTTGGTTGCCCAAGTCCTCCGCTGTCACCGGCGATGAACATGGCGACTTCCCGAAGCCCTAAGTATCGGACTAGAGATGTGAATGCGACTAGCGCCACAGCATGGATTTGCTTCTAGCTAGGTTGAGAAAGGCCTCTTTGAGTTGACATTCAACATTTCTTTTAGCCGCCTGTCCGGATGTACCGGCTGGCCCTGCAGTGCACCTCCCGCCTTCGGGGTGAGGTGGTGTGACGGAGATGCCAACTTTCCCCCCATAGGGGGGGAGCAGTGGTGCACCTTTCTGTCACCCCTCGCCTGGCTGTCACTTGCAGTGCTGTCCGTGTCACTGTGTCACCGGCTCCCGAACCCTAAAGTCTACTCAACATTTGTTATTATCAACTTTAGACTTCACCAGCTCGACACGACTGCCTTTTCCGCTTCACAGTGACAGTCAATATCTTATCATATATCTCCTGTCCTATAAGTTTTCTCAGAATGTATTAAAGCTGATAAGATAACCCGTTATATGGGCATAAACAGTTAGGGTTCGGGTTCGGGTGACAGTCATAAACACTACTACGGGAAGAGTCACAAAAGTGAGCGGTGTGACAATTCCAGCACACCACCTAGTGTGGTGACCGGCCAGCCGAAGTCGAAACCTGTGAACAAACACCATCTAGAGCGGTGGAAACTGAGTTCGAAGGGAAGGCCTGTCCCTTCTGGCAGGGCTGTTCCCAGTCAAGAGTTGCATTTCCGAAATCCGGCCCTTGATCGGACCCCTCTGCACATACAGCTACTGTCAATTTCACTGTGCAGGAGCGGCATGATTAACTTGCTAGCCACTAGTTGGCGGTGGCACTGCTGTGCCAGCCCGCAGCACAGCCATGGTGCCGTGAATTGAAGTTGTCGATGCCGTGATTGAATCATTCGTAGAGCCACAGAAGAAATCTGAAAGGTCTCGACCGTCGTGCGATGGATCCTCCCCGTCCTCCTCGTCAGTAGTCGGGCCCGGTGAGTAGTCCGGTGACGGTGGGGCATCCCAATACAGCGGTGGAGGGGGCGGGTGTACCGGGATATAAAAAAGCCCGATCGGCGCATTGTGAAGCCCCTGCCGAGCACGGTGTCGGCCGTGCCGGCGCGGCGGAATAGCAGCCGGTGCCGCAGAAGTGAATGCAGGCTCGCTGGTGGTTGCCTCGGCAGCACCACCGACCTCCAGGCCGGTGTGGTCCGGTGCACATGCCTCGCCAAGAGTGGCAGCCGAGATTGGCGCCGCGGTGACGCAAACACAGAAGAACGCACACACCATCACCGCAATTGCCGAAGAGCGGCCAAACCCCCAAGGCGTCGCACCGCATCCCCGACGAGATGCTAGAGGCTGCGGGACCGCATCCTCACCGTCAATAGGGTCATACCCAGCTGCAGACCTGTCCGCGTCGCCGTCGCAAGATTCGGTCTCCGACTCGGCGTGCATGTACCGCATCGCCAAGTCCTTGCCCTCAGCCGTGATCGAGAGTCCCCCCATCCGCGCGATCCGGTCCGCAAAGCAGAGGTCAGGCTCGTGCGCGTGCATGGGGTCCACCGGCATCATGTCACCGACGTCGGGCGCCTCCGACTCGTCCGGGTAAACATGCGTGATTGCCGTCGGCGGTGGCGCCGGCGGTGCGTCCTCGCGGACATGCGTGCAAGCGGCAGCCGAGATGCCCTCTGCCACACCACCCACTGTGAAGCCCCCCATGTGGGTGGCAGGCTGGCAGTAGGGTAGGAAGTCCTGCAACGCACCGTCCTCCCGCTCCGGCTCGAGCCCGAAGGCACACGCCGAAACGCCGTCGAGCATCTCCGGCTTACCTCCCGCTAGAAGGCAGAGCGCATCGAACCGCTCGCCGCCGTGCTCGTCCATGGCCGTCTGAAACTGCTCCGCCAGTAAGTCGTTCTCGATGTCACCGAGGGAGAAGCTGTGGAAGCCTCCCCCAGCGCCGTGCTTCCCGCCGTTCGGGCAGTCGCGGTGCCAGTGGCGGGCTTCGTCTTTCCTGCACGTTGAATTCTGGCAGAACGGGATGAAGTCACCGCTGCCCTTGTGGAAAGCAACGCGCTTCCTCACCTGCGACTGCGGCCAGTTTCCCCCCGTCGGGAGGTCACCTGCCGCAAAACGAACACCGGAGCCGCCTCCCCCGTTGCCGATTTTGTTCTTGTCCGCTCGCGGGGTAAAACCCCGCCCGTTGACCTTGTCCGCAGGGGAGAAGTCCTGTCGCGATTGACCGGCCCCTGGCCGAGAGAGTCTCCCAAAAAGAGGGTTTGGCCGAAGATTGGCCGAAAGAATTTTGACCCTTAAGTATGCAAAAAGATGTCAAAACAAGAAAAAACAAATGTTTTCTCGAAAACTGGCCGAAAGGCCTCCGGAGAGGACTTCTCCCCTGCTTGTCCGTGAGGACCTTCAGCTGCCGCTTCACGTCGAGGATGATGGCCGTGAGGTCGGACAGCTGCGAGGTGTCGCCGTCAGTGGCCACGGCCGCCGCGGACAGGATTATTGAGGCAGTGTGCGTACCGGCTGCAACGTGTCGGGCGTAGCACTCGAGGACCCATTGCTGAATGGTGAGGAGGTCCACGGCCGCCCGCTGCTGGTGTGTGAAGAGTCGCGACACCACCGGCGCGTAGAATCCTGGGTCCAGCGCCGCGAGGAATAGCTCCTTCACCTCGTCATCGTCGAGAGTGTTGCGCCTCTTGGCAGACCGTAAGGCCGCGTTGAAGTCCGTGATGGACTCGGACGGGTCGGTGTGGGCCTTCAAGCGGACGCCAAGGAGGTCCGATGTCCCCTGGAAGGGTACACCGGAGTCCAGCAGACGCCGTGCGAGCTCCAGAAGGGCTCGCTTGCCGTCCAGCGGGTGCAACGTCGCAGAGGCCTCGAGCCAGTCACCCGCTGGAGAGGCGGGACATACGATGAGCTCGAGCGTTGAAAGAAGTTTGTTGGCCTCGGGACGTACGGCCAACGTGGAGTCCTCCAAGTCGAACATCGGCGCAAACAAAGCATCCTGCGCTTCGAACGCCTCCTGGAGAGCAGGTACGAGCTTGGAGAGAAGCACCTGCGCGTTGGGCTCCGTTCCCGTGAATCGGTCATGCTTCTCACGGAAACATTTCCGGATCACGTGCTTCGCCACGCTCTCGTCGAACCGCTCACGGGTGAGCGAGCGAACACCCGCCAAGAAAACAGCTTGGGCGGAGTTCGCAGCCGGAACACCAGTAGTTGCCGGCGTGGCCGGCGTGACGGAATTACGGGCAGCAGCGGAGTCGAAAATCGTAGCTAAAGAGCGTCGGCGAGACGCCATACTTGAGGTCAATCTAGTCGCAACCATGGTGAAAGAGACTGTAGAGACGAAGTGAGGGAAAATGGGACGAGGTGCGGAAGGAGCGGCGGCCAAAAGTCGTAATGCGGTTGTCGAGGAAAACAAGGGAAAGCCGTGGCGTAAAAATCTCCCCACGTGCATGTGGATGCAGAGTGACGCGGCCAAGGAAAGTGGTGTCGGATCCGACCAAAATTTCCAACGTCAACCAACGCGAAGCGAGGAAAATGAAGTCCGCCTCGTGCACAAGCCTCCCGTAAATCCAATCAACCAGGCATCAGCTAGGCCATACCGCTCCGCCGCGCCTCTAGTGGAGCCCCTCACTCCATCTCAAGCGTCGCTGTTTAGCCAGACATGGCTAAAATTCGCAGTGTCTAAATAAAGAGTGCGTGGGACCAAACCTGTTGGATATACCCCTAGGACTCGGGATATATTCACTCAGTGAAGGTTTTCTCAGAATGTATTAAAGCTGATAAGATAACCCGTTATATGGGCATAAACAGTTAGGGTTCGGGTTCGGGTGACAGTCATAAACACTACTACGGGAAGAGTCACAAAAGTGAGCGGTGTGACAATTCCAGCACCGCCTTCCAAGCACCGCCCTACAAGCACCGCCCCTCCATGGTGACGATATGAGATCACGCGGTGGCAATATGATATCATATCGAAATGTTGTGGTGATACGAAATATTGCGGATTTATGAATTGTAGCGCGGCGGGTGAAGTGAAATAGCGTGAGAAAGGAGGAAGAGGAAGAGGAAAATGGGAGAGGAAAAGGAAAAGGGACGAAGGGGAAAGGGGAAAGAAACGAAGAAAGAAAGAAGAAAAAACTAGAGGAGGCGAGGGGGGGAGGGAAAAAGTATGGAGGGAGGGGCAAGGCCCAAGGCTCCTAATCGGTTTAACCGATATTCCGATATATCGATACGATATCGGGAAAAAACGGGAAATCGGTATCGATCGATATCAATTTTGTGCACATTTCATCGATAAATCGGTATCGATTGAGTTTAGTATTGGCGGTCTTATGTATTGTATACGGAGAATTGTATATAAAATTCAATAATCGATATGAATCGATATCATCGATTATCGATTGAAAATGTTGAATATCCAAACCGATCGATATGCAAGTTTGAAACCGATTAGGAGCCCTGGCAGCCCCCGCAATCCGCGACCCCCATATGCCGGGCGGGAGGCGGCGCTCCGAAAATCAGGATCGATATATACGGCAGGATGGCATAATCAGCATGCCTCTACCTACCGCAACTTAAAATATTTGTACATTCAGCAGGATACAATTTTCAGCAGCATGCTATATTTTTCACATCGGGATGTATTGTGCCTGTATTATTTCCTGCAGCACAATGACATACTCCGCCTGCAACACGGTGGTAGGATGTGGCAGGATGGCATGTACAGCATGAGTGCACGACTTTAGTTACCGCAGCTTCTAATATTTGTACATTGTGCATCATACATTTTAAAGCCGAATGTTGTATTATTCACTACAATATATATCATGGCCATCTTATTCCCTGCGACAGGATGACATATTCCCTGCAGCACTACGATGGCACCCTGCAGCACGGTAATATTTACTGCAACAGGGTAAATTGTTTACTGCGGCAAGGTAAAATGTTTATAATGGAGCAGGGTAACATGTTTACTGCAGCAATATGGCATGTGCATTGCAGTAGGGTCCAATATTTCCGGGAGGGACTTGCCCCCATTAATTTATTACATCGCAAGGAGTTATATATATTGCACTATTTGTCCAGACAACCGTCGAGCTATTTCATATATGTTCAGCTACATAAGTTGCCATTAATTCTTAGCTTGAGAACAGTGTTACCTACACTAATGTTTGGAAATGGTCGATTCCTCGCCGGGCATTCGGTCCAGAATGCCCAGATTCGGCGCTCAGCACCTTGCCCGAGTCATAAGTCACCAATGCGTAGGCATTCTTGTCGCATGTGGCACACTGGCTGCACTCTATGGAATGAGTGCAACACAGTAATAGCACCGTACCAGCCCCGAAAATGTCATCCGAGATGCGTGCGCCCACCATGATCTTGGATGCCGAGGCGCCACTGGGTGGAGCAGCCACGGCGGGCGGAGCTGCAGTGGTTGGAGCAGCCACGGCGGGCGGAGCTGCAATGATTGCAGCAGCCACGGCGGGCGGAGCTGCCACGCGCCGGGCGGAGCTGCAGTGGGTGCAGCAGCCACGGCGGGCGGAGCTGCCACGCCGAGCGGAGCTGCAGTGGTTGGAGCAGCCACGGCGGGCGGAGCTGCAATGGTTGGAGCAGCCACGGCGGGCGGAGCTGCCACGCCGGGCGGAGCTGCAGAAAACTCTTGGAACACCGTACCGCCGATATCCTTCTCCTTCCTAGCGTCCATGATGCAGTCGAACAACACATCCGGCTCACCGCCATTGGCCGCAAGCAACCCCTCCACCCGATCATACCGCGCTTTCTCCGCCGCGGTGCGAGGCCCCATAGCCTTGCATGCACCCCCATGTATAAGCTGGAAGATGTAGCGGGAACGTTCGAACTGAAAGAGAAGACAACGTGGGTGCTGCACGAGGCTCCCTTTGAGGTTACTGGACCCATGATGCCTGCTCCTTCGGGTGGTTTGCGCGCGAACGGGCGAGATGCGGAAGTACTGATTGTCGATGAGCCAATGGCTGATACGAATGATATTGAACGTGGATACACGGATGCACAACTGGCTGATTACGTGCAGGGCCTTCGGGACTCCGTAGCGGTTCACGTGCGCCCAGTACCTCGTCCTATCTACATCGGGGCACAAAAAATACCATTGGAAGACGAGCTCGAGATCATCTTGCGCAATACATTCTGGGAGAAACTGACGACCCGGACTACGATGTGAGCTACAGCAAGATGAAGAAAGGTAGCATGGCTGTGTTGATTGCTCCCGAATCCGAGAAGACTGCCCGGACGGAATACCCGTTTCGTATCGCTCTTGGAAGGAGCCGAGGATGGTCGAGATATCTGTACCTTTGTGAGGTACAAGAGCAGCTGCTAAATGAGAAAGGTGAGAAATGTTTGTTGATGTGATTGCGCGCGCAACCTGCTTTTAACATCACAACGTTTTATGTCAATCTAATACCTCTTTTATCTTCTTTCTGGTGCAGGAGAAAAATGTTTGCGGTGGTTGACTTGTGGTACATTTAAGCTCACGAGCGCCTCCCAAAAGGAGGCCCAGAATGCAGACTCCCGGCTTTCGAAGGAGAAGGCATCGAAACCTGAAAGTTTCCGGCTGCATCAACGTACCAAGCAGGTGGCGCCGTATACACCAAGCGAAGTATTAGTAGCATGGGACTGGGACACGGAAGAGGAGCGCCGAAAGTGCCTATTCTACTAATCTTACGGTGGGTTAACCCACCGTAAGGGGAATTTTCGGCGGCCTCTAGTGGTGGCGTTATGAGGTCTACGGTGTCAAACCTATCGATTTTCAGACAGTTTATGAGTTGAATGAAAGCTGAGGAACATACTATGGATGGATGCGATGTGCCCCATGTGTGTAATGCGCTCGCGAAGTGGGGGGGTGTAGCGGGTTCCGATCATATATGCTTACGGTGGGTTACCACATAATTTTGTGTATTGGTAGATATGCGGCCTTCCTCGATGGCCCTTTGTAAATTTGGAGACCCATGTTGTCAAGTTCTCGAGCTGCTCTTTCTGTAGTGTCTTGTCAAAATTTTCATTCGAGGCCATCTTGACCCTCAAAATGGCACGCGAAGTGAGGGTGGTATGACCGTTTATTGCGCTATATGACATGATTTATATGCGATAATTGGTTTGCCGGTTTGGGTTTGTGTTTTCAGGTTGACAAAGCCGGATACATCCGATATAATGCTTCGCGGATGCCTCTTGGGAGTGTCTAAAGTCATCCTGCCACCATGAACATGACCAGGGGGTCAGTTCAGGGGCTGAAAAAATCGTTTTATTTAGGGTTGGGTAACCCACCGTAAGGGGTCCTTACGGTGTGTAAACCCACCTTTCGTAGAATAGGCAAAAGATCAATGCAAGCACACAGCGATGGATCCCGGGTGAGCAATATGACTTGTTGGTCAAACGAGTCATCGCCAGCGACATGTCAAAGAGCTTTGAGCCACCCCAGCATAGAACACCCAAACTCTTACTGCGCGACGCAATCATGCCATTAGAGGATAAAGAGGATAAAGAGGATAAAGAGAACGCGGAGGCTGAAGAGGGTGAGAGTTCGGACGAGGAAGCCTCTTTGTCGTCCTTGTCCGATGATGACGACCAGATGTGTGAATAACTCGATCAGTCCGATGAACTTGTATATAGAAGTTGTAAAACAATAGTATATATTGTGAATATCTAATGTTGAACTATCGTGGCATTACCACGTTTGATTTCCTTGCACTCATTGTATGACTCATGCTATGCCTATACGCATGCTTGGTATGTAAAATTTCACGCATTATAAAGCCTGCCTATCTCTTCATCAGCATTCATTTCTCGCTTTCGCTCACGATAGACCCCACCTCCTACCAGTAAGCGAATAACGAGGTCAGCGAACGACAAGCTGGAGCCACAAGCCCAACCCAAAGGGGAACCTGCCGTAGGCGGAGATGAAGGTTTGCACCCTAACCGAAAAACGAATAGCATCGTTTTATCCTGCGTGTATGACTTAACACCTTAAGGGCGAATTGCCATACTGCTCATACTGATCCTGTTTTCTAGGAACTTATTTTTACGTTTTCGGCGATAACTCAAGTTCTAGACATCCATTTGCCACGATTCTTCGCATATCTTATATTGCGGAACTAGGTGGATGACATGACACTTCATTATCACTCGCACCGTATGTGCACACATGAATATATGTCACCCATCATCACCATACTTAAGGAAATTCGGTTGAACAACTGTTGGGGGCATTTTTGGGCATGCGCCATGAACATGCCACCACTATTGACTTGATGTTATGAGTGGGCGATGACGTATCATGGTGTATACCAATGGGGGAAAATGCCATATCCTTGATTTGAAGCCTTTAGAGCACTCTCCATAGAGTGCGCTTTTGTCACCTGGCAGCAGACCACCCCTGCACTTTCCACAAAGTCCTCCACTCGATAAACCGAGTTTGGTGGGCATTGAAGGGTTTAGGGACCTCGCCCAAGTCCCCAATATGGACACTAATACTTCATAAATATCCAATAGTTGACTACCGTGATAGTTATGGATGTTTCCGCCCTCATACTGATCCCATACTGCTAAAAACGAATTCGCCCTTACGGTGTTAACGAACCCACTTGTTTATTGTAGTTCTTGTATCATGGTAGTCGATTGTTTTAACCACCCTTGGTCTGTAGTAGGTCCCTTCAATATGTTTCTCGGACGCCCATATTTTTGTGGGCCGAATCCATCGATCATAGATTTAACACGTGTGATGTACGGGTGCACGCTTCGGTTGCAGCCGGCGCCGTACTGAGGCCACTGACATTTGGATTGAGATATGGAGAGTACAATGATGTCGGAGAATGGATTGATTACGACTTCGAACCCTCTCATGGGTAGCTACGGAAGTAGCGATAATGGCAGCCACTTTGAATACTAGGCAAGCCTCGTCCCCTCAAATCCTTTCGGGAAATCGTCGATGGTCAACAGGTCAACATTCCAACGACAATATGATTTTACAATCGCACGAGCGCACATTATTTGCGAGCTCAGATTGTTCGGACGCCCAAGGAATCCTTGGGAACGCGTATCACATGGATGGAACAAACACCACATGTCCGCATGGTCATATAAAACTTGCTTTCACGGCATCCCTGTTCATTTTTTGCTTGCGCTCACCATCCACCCACCTCCTACCAACATTCCAAGAACATGGACGCTCAGCGAATCAACCTGACGGTCGATCCGAAACATGTTTTGTTTTTATTGTTCTGCCCTTCATCCGTGCGAGGTACGATAGGAGAAGGCAAACGCAAAGGGATTCAGTTGCTAGAATGAGAAACGGCGAATGCCCAGAGTGTATGAGGAAGTATTTTGACCTTTGGGAGGACAAGACTCGGAGGAACCATTTATGGCATAAACATTTTGATGAGAGGCACGACCCCGTGTGGCGTCGAGCCTTGGAGTTAGAACCAATCCGTCCCCGTTTTCGTCTGACACGCCTTGGCCGCCATCTGTTAAAACTGCAGAGTCACCCGAATTTTCACCCCGACAATCTCGATTGATGACCAGGTATATGTCTTTCTTGGGCAGGATTGCCTTGCTATCATCCTAGCCACAAATTCTAATCCGCCTGTGCATTCCGTGTGCCCGCAGATGATGACACCAAGCTCCTCGCACACACATCGCGGTGCATTGGCTACTTTGAAGCGGCGCACGTAGAATAATAACAATAAGAATGACACATAGTCTTCGATATGCAACGAGGTTGTGTCATTGTGAGATGACCTTTTGACAATAGTAGGGTGAGATTTGTACTTTTTATGCAACATGTCTTACGTTGGTATGTAAAATGTCACGCATTATAAAGCCTGCCTATCTCTTCATCAGCATTCATTTCTCGCTTTCGCTCACGATAGACCCCACCTCCTACCAGTGAGCGACACACCCAGATGCCAGACTACTACATTGTCCTTTTCCGTTTTGTGCTTCCCGCCATCCGGGAAAGACGCCGTTCCCGCGAGGAATGCTTTTTGCACGCATGGGTAGAAGAACGATTTCTGTGGGCCCTTGAAACACGAGTACGCATTACATGCCCCGATATCCCTGGCACATTTACCTCAGAAATCATTGTGTTTCCTGTGACACTTGCGCGGTTTTTTTTTCATCCTCGGAGAATTGTGAACGACGACGTCGGCGGCTTAAGAGTCAATGAGGCGTCCTACTTTAATCGGACTAGTTGGATTTCCGGTATGAATTTGTATCGCAGTTTTAACGAACTCCACCGACGATGGTTATATGATCACCATTGGGCCTGGTGCAACGGTTGGTTTCGCAACCTCCTTGACTATGACGCTGATGGTAACGAATTCGTCTATGATCGTGTATACGACCGGCCCTGTTGCGATGATTGCGGAAGGTCAGATTCACTTGTTATGCGAGTGACTTACCCACATCGATACATATGTGTCGACCGCGCGAGTTGCGAGTTCTGGCAGGATACCGATGATACCGAAATCCCAGAGTTGCTGTCCTCCGACTCCGACTAAGGTATACATAAAGCTCAATACCTCTTACACAGCCTTCATTTCTTGCTTTCGCTCACCATCGTGCCACCCCTGCCACCTCCTACCATTCTGAGAGCCACCCACCTGATGACAGCCCACGGCCACTTTCTCCTTTTCAGATGCGGCACAGAGGTCATCCGTGTAGACGGTCAGCGATTGTAATTCTTCACGTCTAGTCGAAGGTGTTGTCAGTAAGACCTCGATTGTACTTCGTAATGCTAGCAACACTTCTATAGGTGACCTCTGTGCGGTCATAATGTCGTCGTGATCTCGAGTTTCTGACGCATAACTCCTGTCATTCATTTGCCTTTGCAGGACCATCTGTTACCGGAAGCATTAAAATGTGTACTTTCGTTTCCGTGTCGTTGCAAGCGATCATGGCATGGTGCAACGGCTGGTTTCGCAATCAAGTTACCTATGATGGAGATGGCAATATATTTTATGCTCGCTTATACACCTGGGCTTGTTGCCATGATTGCGGTTCTCAAAGGACAGTTCTTGAACGTTGCAATGACCGAGATATGCCACACCGCTACATCTGTGTCGATCGGGAGGCTTGCAATAGTGTGATTGAGCTTGAAGAAGCTGACGAGGACACAGATTCGGAATGGGGCCATCATTTGGACGACTCAACCGATTCGGATCCGTCGGCGGGATCCCTGCACGATTAGTCACGATTAGTCATAATGCACGATACAACCACTGTGTAATAATGTAACATACAATGATTATAAAAAATGTGAAGATCGGGGTTCTTATACCATTGCTTGTACCATACACGTGACTTATGATATTTTTGTTGCCCGCATCGAGAAGAATTGTTTTCTAGAATAGATGGGTGGTGGCTAAAGCCACCGAGTGAGATTCGACCATCAATTCAAATCAAGACGAGTCATCCGCCGACAGTCGACAAGGTCAGTGCAGATGTACTCGTCGCCAATACGGGTAAGATCCATATCAATGCGTCGGCATCGACTGCAGGCAGGCCTCATAGACAACTCGTACCGCGACGGGTAGATCCATTGAGGATCTGCATGCTCGTTGTAAAAGCCGTTGTACCAGGCCCAATGATATTCACGAAGCCACCGTTTTTCGAAGTCGTCGAAATCGATGTAGTCTAGCCGGAATCTGAAGTTGTTTGACATGCCAGGTCCTTGCCAATGGAAACCTTCATCATCGTAATATGGGGCTTCAAAGTTGGAGGTAGGGAATATCTGCAAGAAATTTCCCCAATCACGAACATCCCCCCAATCGACTTCGAGCAGATCACGTAATTCATAGAAATAGTGAGCCAAAGTTACAGGCATCCAAACATCACCAAACATGCCCGAAAACGTCAAAACTTGTTCTTCCAACGCCCACAAGAAACGTTCTTCGACCCATGCCTGCACAAAGTATTCCTCACGCAATTGACGCATTTCCCGAATGTAAGGAAGAACAATCCCAAACAGGACGTAATGGGTATCCGCCATTCTTGATAATGCAAAGATGAAGCGGTGTGTCTTCCAGGAAGGAATGGAAAATGATCCTCCTAAAGGCCTCAAGCGATTTAAATATTGCCAAGGAGGGCTTGGGCCTCTCAAGGTGAATGCCGCAAACCAATAGGATGAAACCAACAATCACAAGATTGGCCAAGATAAGATTGGCGCGGACAAATGTTGGCCCAAGATTGGCGCGGATTGCGAGTTCTGGCAGGATACCGAAGTCCCACAGTTGCTGTCCGACTCCGACTCCGACTAAGGTATAAAAGCTCAATTCATCTTACTTAGCCTTCATTTGTTGCTTTCGCTCACCATCGTGCCACCCCTGCCACCTCCTACCAGAGAGTGAGCGACGCGCCTCTGCAAACTCGTGATGCCTTGAGTGTTAAGGTTTGGTGTGCATCGGAATCGTGCCAGTATCGATGTAGATGCCATTCATCGCCATGAGATGGTGCACCGACCATGCCCCGAATGCAATTTGCACCAGTGGACTTTGACAACGATGGCAAACCGCCCTGTCCGCCGCCCGCCGATGCCTCACAGGCATGATGTGATATGGGCTATGTGGCGCTTTACCCGACGAACTCGGTTTTATCTGTTTTTTGAATTGGTAGAGCCGGAACGCTATCCCGATCGCGCTGAATATGCATGGGGTGAAGCGTGGATGACTCCGCGATTAATGGTTATTCCAGTCGACGTTGTACGCCTATTGGTCTGTTGGTACCAGAATGACGAAACGACACCTTTCGACGAGTACTGTATCAGTTGCGATTGCCTTAGTTGAGCAGGTATAAAAGCTCAATACCTCTTACTTAGCCTTCATTTGCTGCTTACGCTCACCATCGTGCCACCCCAGCTTGACACTAACAACTAACAACTGACTACGCTCAGCCCAAAAGCTACCTGAATGCCTCAAGGCAAACTCGTCATGAAATGCGATTATTGTGACCTTCCTGCAAACGTTCGCATATGGTTTAATGCTGGTTCGCATCTTGTTGCGATAAATGAGCATACCGAACGAACATTTCGCGTGTATGCGTTGTTCTTACGAAATATTCATGTGCGAGAAAGCAATGGACGCCGAAGACGGAGTATACTGGGAGCTGATAGATTAGTAGACCATTACTTTCCGGCGCCTGAAAGGCGTGGAATGAACTAATTCGAGATCGCTTGCCTGGTAGCAACTTACGTACTTTGCAATGTAATAGTAACGCTATGATATGTTGTACGACCAGCTGACTTATGGCTTTTGCGACATATATATATTGTAACACTACTAACACTAGCAAACATTCTACTTGTAATTAAACGAATAGACACCGTTCATGCAACAATACCCGTGTGATGATAGTTGTATAGCCGCGTTTTTTGACGCGGGGCTTGAGTTTATGAACACACCCAATCCAAAAAAGATATCTCTCTCCGTTGATTGCTCGATGATCACTCGAACCACAATGGCAAACCGCATAATGAAGGCATACCGTGCCGCATAGGCGCATATCGCAACCTACGTGGCTGCCACGTGTCTGCATTACACTGCGCGTTATAATGACGTGGCAGGTCACCCGTCGTCTATAAACCGAGAATAGTAACAGAAAAACACCGTCTAAAAACATGCATACTGGTTCACCTATCCCCAATAGTCTGTTAATGGCAGAGCTTTATTGGTCAAGGCAATTGCATCGCACGCAATATAGGTCGATTGCCTCTTCTCGTTGATGCCGCGGAATAATAAGCGCCCAAGTGACGTCGACTGGAATGACCAGTGTCCTTGGGGTGACCCATTCGTTCCCTATTGGGGTCTGGTCGGGATAACGTTCCGGTTCAATAAGGTAAAAAAAACATGTATTTCCGAATTCTCCGGGTGTAGCGCCACCAAACGGTCGGCAAGTCCTGCCGGACATGTCTGTCCTCGTAGGGGATGCTTAAGAACTTACATATCATCCAGCTGTCTACATTGCATTGACACCATTCACACTGAGAAATAAACGCGGTAAACTGGTGGTAAAATGTGGTAAACTGGTGGTAAAATGTGGTAAATTGGTGTTTTACCACCATTATACTAATAGTGGCGATATAAATCCCGTGGGTAATTTCCTATTGGTCAGTGGGCGTTTTTGTTACCACGATTTTACCACATTTACTTATAGCGCGGTAATTATATATTATTGTTTACCATTGCTTTATATAATTTACCATGGTACCCCCCTATGACCGGTAAATTGGCCCCCAATGGTAAAATTACCACATATGACCGGTAAATTGACCCCCAATGGTAAAATTACCACATATGACCGGTAAATTTACCACGGTATGACCACGGGTGGACACGTGGCAGGCAGGATGCACTGTGATACGGACACGTGTGCAAGATTAGTGCACGTGGCAATCAGGCATGGAATGTTACATAACTGTTACCAGATATGCTAGGTAGGTAAGTATGTGGCTTTGCAAGTCCCAGCCCCGTCCTGGGCTTTGCAAGTAAGGTCACACTAGAAGCAATAAGGAGAGAGGAAGGAAGGACGCATGCTGCTGGTTTCTAGCTTGCCGTTGCTAAGGTCTTGAGCATCGTGCAGATTTCATTCCTGGCCAAAGGTAGATGACGTGGAGGGGGATTTTAAATCCCGGAGGACGGTGGCAGATACACTTGGTCTCAAGGCGTGACGCCGGCATCAGCAGGGTATGTTTGGCATCCTCGTTCAAGACAAAGACGGCACGGCTGTTCATGCGCGCGTTTTTGATAGTCGGGTATGCCGTCACCATGGCTAGACGGCACACAGCGCAATGTGTGGCCGGGTCCCAGATCAGATAGTAAGCTTCCACGCGGCCGTATTCAAATGCATCGGTTTCAGAGGATGCTAAGGCTACGTTGTAGGAGATTCTGGTTACAGCCCTGGTGTACATCGTGGACGTGAAGTCCTCGTCGCCGTGCCGCATTCGTGGAAAACATAGGACGTCCAAGGCGTCCCGTTCTAGCTCGTATCGCTCACCGTGCATGGCACGCAAGGAAGCCGCCAGGCCCGGCAGCAGCCTTCCTTCCGCATCGGCGCTTAGCGCGGATACAGCCACGCCACCGCGGATGATGTGATGACCGACATCCATGAAGTGACACGCGAGCCCCGGGTCATCGCGGAAACCCGGGCCGTCCTCTTTCACCGAGTGCGCGACATAGTCTGGAAGGAACCGGATCCCGGGGTACAAGTGGGCCATGTCATCTACACGGTCTTTCAGCAAGTAGGCGTTACCGATGCATGAATCGATGGCCTTCCCCCCCACCGGCTCCGGCACCACCCCCTTCGCCTCCCCCAACAGGCGCTCCACCCATAGCTCGATGTTGGAGCTGACAACGCCTACCTTCTCCTCTTGCTTGCACAAGTGTACCACGGCTAGGCGTAGATTCAGCGTCAGCATGTTCATAGGGCACTCGTTCTCAATAATGACAGCGAACTCCCTCATACGCAGCTCCGCTTGTGCGCGAGCCTCTGCGCGGTCTTCGATTGTGCCGGCGCACACCTGCCGGATGAAATATATCACAGCCTCCCTCAGCTTCCACCAAGCCCTGTCCAACTCTCGGTTGAGACTCCACAGGACGTCCATGAATACCAGCGGGCTGAATATCAAAATGAAGTTGAGCCAGTCCTCCATAGTGTAGTTCCCTGCAAACAAACCAAGCGTTTCGGGCGACATCAGCATGCATGCACCGTTCATTCAATCAATGGTCAACCCATACAACGGGCGGGCCTATGCACACAATTCACGTAGATCTCGCATGCATGGGAAGAACAGCTTTCCTGCAATCATGCCTGCCAGCACACCTACCTGCATATTGCACCACGTCCTGGTACTCACGGTGCATGTCGTGCGGGGCACACAGCCCTTTGCCGTTCTTCTGTAGCTGCTGTAGCTGCGCGGCGTTGAAGTAGCACGTGTCATCGCAGTTGGGCACCTTGTGGCGGAACATCTTCACAGTACTCTTCACGACACCGAAGGTCATACAGTGCATGAAAGGCAGCACGTATGCCGACATGGCGGTGAAATATTCCAGGGCCTCCAGGGGACCCTTACCGTAGCGCCCGGTCCGCATGGGATCAGCGCCCTCCTGGGTTAGATTGACTAGTTCCTCGTGATCCTCCTGGGTTAATAGCACCGACGGGTCCCAGGCATGAACCGTCTCCCCGTCCGGTAAATAGCTTTGTGCGATAGGCTTGGCATAGCCTAGGCAATACATCCCACCAGTTGGTCCGGGGGTGCCCTCCCACAGGCTCAGGTAATCGTTGCGTCTGGCAGCCACCGGAGCGAACCTTCCCAGATCGTTCCGCGCAACGGTGTCACAGTAGCACAGCACCAGAAACACACTGAACTTATCATGCCACTTGCCAAAGTAACCATCGTATACTCGGAACGGCGTGCCTTTGTCGTCAGCGTGCCCGTCGCGTAACTCCTTGAGCTCCTTCACGAGGCGCTCTTGGATCACGTCATTGTTCTTCCAGTGCTGCCTAGGGCCCGGAACCACAATTACGAGCCCGGTAAATTCCATCCTAACCCGATCCTGCGAACACCCGCATGGATGCACCGTCAGTCCTCCCTTCCTCAATCACCGGGAAGCCTTCACAGCCAGACACGCTAGCAGGTGTACAACCTACGGCACGCAAGGCGGGACGCAGTGCACCTTGCATACGCCTACACTGCAGAAGCAGACCAGCAGCAGGGGACCACCTGCATGCGTTACACTGGTTAGCCTTATTCTAGTAACAAGGCACATCGCAACGGTTCGAGTTGCAGATTGTGGCGGCGTGTACCCGAGGGTGCAGGTCCGCGCTCCGCATCGCTCCGAACCTCGTGGACCATCCCCTGCACCGTGCGCGCCACATTCCCACCATTACGCCCGGTGGTGTGTCCCCACCCTCACGTGCAACGCATCGTTTGCACCATAGCGCTGTTCAGGTCAGCCATTTCATTCAACATACATCAAGGGGAGGGGGGGGCTTGGTTGTAGTAGGAGTGCTGGGTGTCGGCTGGACTCACTGTTTGTCGTGCTTCTTCGCCCGTGCGTCATCCTCACCGTATTCCACAGCCATTCCAGCCCGAACCATTCCAGGTTTCATGGGATCCGTGCTTTCTGTTTCCTGCAGCAGCCGGCCCCCAACCGTGCTGTGCTCGTTGATCCGCGCCACGTGCGGGCTGGTCATGACGCATGCGTTTGTAGGCGCTCTCGCCTGCGTATCAGCACGCATCTTTGCAAACTTCGCATTGCGCATCCAGCGTCTGACTAGCCGTTTCACCGGGAAGTAGAAATAGTACTCCTGCGGGCGGTACACCTCACCCCGCGCCGTACGTGTCACACTGTATCTCTCCTCCTCGCACCACCCGACCGGCACTCCCGCCGCATCCCACGCGATGGGAACCCCGCATTTCTCCTGCGCTGGTTTCTTGGTCTCTGCTGGAAACGTTCTGTGATACTTCGGACACACATGCACTGCGTAGTCCCACACGGTCTCGGCACCAATCAGGCGTAGCATGTGCCAGAGCGACCCCGGTAAATTGGTGTTTGCTCCACCCAGCAGCATCTTCAAGATTTTCATGAACGTGTTGAAGTGCGCGTCTGTCCACTGCTGCCGCCGTTTCATGTCCAGCAAATACCACACAGCTTCCTGCAGCGTCACTCCGTGGGGGCTCGCCTGCCCATGCGTTAGAAGCGGATCCATCTTTTTGGGACTGAGTTCGGCCGACTCTGGCGCGTCCAATGTCTCCACTTTCGCTGGCTCCGGCGCGTCTACCGTCACCGCTTTCCCTGCCTCCGGAGGGTCCACCGTCACCTCTTTCGCCGGCACCGGCGCGTACACCGTCACCTCTGCGTGATGAGCCAGCAGCAAGGCGGCCGCCTCTTCCACCTCGATTTCCATGCCCGCCTTTGCAGCTAGTTCCTGCGAGTGGCCGTCCCCTCCTGGCTTAGTTTCTGTGCATATTCTGCGTGCGCTGCATGCCCCTGCGCATGCTGCATGACGTACATACTACAATACGCACTACATGATGTATCAGAAAGACGCACAGGCGTTTCCACGTCCTGTCCGAGCAGGGCAGCGAGTGTTCCGCCAGTGTGCAAGGTGCGGCAGGGCGTACATCGTAAAGAAAGTCCGGGATGGAGAGGAGGTCCGCCTCCGCATCACCACCTTCGTCCGTCTCCTCCACGATGTCTTCTTCCGGGATGTCCGGCAAATCCAACACCTCCTCCCAGTATGCATTTTCGGCTGGGGTGGGGGCATCTGACGACCCCCCTTCCTCGCAATGGCACATTCCCATATATCCCACGGCCCGTGCGTCCGCCAGGTCGTGGTTCGTATCATTCCCATCTGCGCCGGCTCCTCCCACCAGGGTATACCGCATTCTCTTGTTGGGTATCCTCGCCTGCTGAGAATCATCATCCGCTGTTTCCGCAAACACTGGGGCCGCCTCCATCTGGTGGCCAGCGGAGATGGCAATGACCCGGTGCCTTTGATCAAACTGAACTCCCAGAGATTGCATGCGGCCTATGAGCACGTCAATCCTTCCCTTGTGCTCCTTTCCGGCGCGCCCTACCTGATCAGGTATGCCCAGCGTGCACAAGTCGTCGGGGGTGAAGAGGGAGCGAATGCTTGGGCGCTTCATGTCACGGTAAGCGCGTTGCGCCAACTCCAGTAGGCGGGCGTCGGTCACGTGCCGGTTATCCCACGCGGTTGGGAGCTGCGTTGTTTGGCACGTGACGGCTTCCCCCCCGGCTCGCTGTTTCCCTCGCGCGCCGTCCACCGGGCTCGCCCCCCCACCTGCTAGCTCTCTGGGGCCCACAGGCGGTCCCCGGAAGCTTGTTATCCGCATCCTCTTATCGATCATGCACCCGAGAGTTGTCAATCTGTCAGCAAGCTGACCAAGCTGACGGAGCTTTGCGTCCTTTTGCGTCTTCGTGAGGCGGCCGCCGGCCTTCCTTGGGATCCATCCGATGTCCACACCAAACCGTGACACTTTGACCCTTTGCCCAATATCCAGGCTTTGCAGTTTGCGCAGGATGACGGCGTCATCCAGTTCACCCATCACCGCGCATACCTGCCGCAAATCACCCCTTCCGTGTCACCGACCTGCACGCAGCACATCCGTTGAGGGGGAGGGGGGGGGCACCGACAGCACCTGCATCATGAAGGCAGACACCTCGTTAGATGCATCGTTGCTCCTCGCGTGAGCGCCCGATCGATACGCGGCGGTCGCTCGGTGCATGGCGTGTGCAGCGTGACGCGTGCTTAGTGACCGCGTGTTTCCGTCGGAGAACACAAACTGATTTATTCCAAAGATACAATACAGTTCAAAATTGTCTGTTCTAGCCACATACGGTCTTTCACTTCGCATAGCCTACAATCTGCATTAATCGGAAGCTGGTGTTCGTGGTTGACATCCTAAGCTTTCATGCCAGAGGCTTGCACGCTTGCGCGTTTCCCCTGCGGTACAAGTCGTATGCGCCTGCTTTCAAGCTTCTGGTTCAGGAACACTGGTCAGCCAGCAGCTTGGGGTATCGCCAGCGTTGCAATCCAAGCTACGCGTCACCAGATACACCTGCGTGCACACGGCGCAAGATTCGACATTCATCCTCATGTTGCTCATTGCAGGCATCGGCATGTCACAACCCATGCATGCGAGCTGCCTGCGGGAGGCGTGCCCCACTCACCGGCTGGTCGTGGCTCCGCATTTCCGTCCACTTGTAAACCCGGCGGGACCGTGTCGCGCATGCTGAGCAACTTCGGCAGGTTGGACATGCACATTTCTTCCCCGGTCGATGTCCTCCAAAGCAGTCCCTTCTCGCAGATGTGCACATCCGGGACCCGGCACTCGCCGAATTTCGGGATGATCGCCGAGTTGAATGCGTGCGCGTCGAACTCCGCATGAAAAATGGCGAAGTCGAGGAGCACCGCGGGCAACTTGACTTGCAGGTTGGCGCCATTGTCACTGGCCACCGCCGTGCAGTAGTAATCGTGCACCTCAGACCACTCCTCCACCGTTATGCGATGGACAGTCTTGCCGATTGCTCCACTCCACGTCCCGGAGGCATGCTCCACTGAGTACTCCTCGCCGTACGTGGTCGTCTCCCAGAGCTGTGTCTTCATACGGCCCGACAGTATTTTGACAGCGGACTGCGTGAGCTTCTCCGCTTTGCCAGCAGCCACCAACCACTCTACACCGCCACTGACGGCGCGATCAAACGCGCCCTTCCGCGAAATCGGCAAGAGCTCGGCCATTGTTGCTCCTGACACAGTAACCTGCCGAGCATCAGCCGGGCAGGCCTGCTTCTTGCGCTTGTTGCTGCCGGCAGCCGGCGGTCCCTCGTTACGGTTGGATTTCCGGGGTTCAGCTGCAGTGCTCTTTGGCGTGGCGACTGGCAGGAGAGCTCGCAGCTCCGGGTTGCTGTTCACACGCCGCCTGAGTTCATTTGTTAGTGGCGTGTTGAGCGCGTCCAAGGACTGCTTGCTAAGCGCTGCGTAACCCGCAAATGTCGCTGGTTGCTGAAGGGTAAACAAGCTCCCTTTCATCGTCAGACTCACTTTTTTGCCTGTTCCCTGCAGCGCGGTGATGTGGTCCTTCAGGCGCTCGTCCGAGACGGTTTGCAGCAAGGCCAACGCTGCCGCCGGTGTTGTGTCACCAACGGGGAACAGGGCGCCCTTAGCATCCATCACACCCTTCATCATAGCGATATTCCTGGCTATGTTACCGGCTCGTCGTTTTTCCAGGGATGGCGGCGACGTTACAATGGTCCTCGGACTCCTCCTGACCTCCTGAGCCTGCTGGGGAGCCACCACCTCCTCATCCTCCTCGGACTGCTCGTCCAGGGAGGACCTGAACGCCGCCTCTGTCATGATAGTGGGTAATGGGCTCACTGCCTCCTCCGGTGTGGGCAATGCCCCCGGGGCCGGTGCTGCGGCCTGATTTATCTTGAGGTGTGTTGGCTGCTCCGGCGCCTGGGCTGGGCGCGACTCCTGGGTGCGGGGCTGGGTGGTATGTGCGCCCTGGGGTCGACGTCCTTGCGCAGGGGGGACCGGAACCATCGTCAAGAACGGGCGCAGGAGGTTCAGCGCGTCACATACTTCGCCGACCCATATCGCGTGGCTCTCGGGAAGTTGCGACTGTGTCATGTGGTTGGTATCATCGCTGAATATACGTGTTGCAGGGTCGTACGTCACCCACGGGCACTCAGACAAGTACTTCACCCAGACTCCGATGTCCGCATGAAAATTGTCCTGCACGTCCGCTGCTACCTGCGGTGGCTGAATCGTACCCGCAGTGCGAACTCCACCCGGGGGTGCATGCGCCGCCACCCCGGCGCCAGCAGGATCCGCCGCTACCTGCGGTGCCTGCATCGTACCCGCAGTGCGAACTCCACCCGGGGGTGCATGCACCGCCACCCCGGCGCCAGCAGGATCCGCCGCTACCTGCGGTGCATGCGTCGCCACCCTGCCGCAAGCAGCAGCTGCCAATGTATGCGGCTGCTGATTCGCAACCGCAGGGTGAAATGCACCCGGGGGACCCCCTGCTACGGCATCAACAGCCTGCTGCCACGGCCCAGGGAATCTCGCACGGAGGACGTTGGATGGCTGGATCGTACCCGCAGTGCGAACTCCACCCGGGGGTGCATGCGCCGCCACCCCGCCGGCAGCAGGATCCGCCGCTACCTGCGGTGGCTGGATCGTACCCGCAGTGCGAACTCCACCCGGGGGTGCATGCGCCGCCACCCCGCCGGCAGCAGGATCCGCCGCTACCTGCGGTGCCTGCATCGTACCCGCAGTGCGAACTCCACCCGGGGGTGCATGCACCGCCACCCCGGCGCCAGCAGGATCCGCCGCTACCTGCGGTGCATGCGTCGCCACCCTGCCGCAAGCAGCTGCTGCCACTGTATGCGGCTGCTGATTCGCAACCGCAGGGTGAAATGCACCCGGGGGACCCCCTGCTACGGCATCAACAGCCTGCTGCCACGGCCCAGGGAATCTCGCACGGAGGACGTTGGATTCCTCGGGCGTGGTCACCCTGAGTCCCGTACACTACGGATTGCCGGCGATGAACCTGTCGAACTGCAGCATGGCCGTGATGTTCGCCGTTACCTTTGGCGCACAAGCGGTGCATAGTTCTGCCTCGCCGAGGACATCCTGCCGGCAGGTCGCAGGGGACACACACTGCGTTTGAAATTTCTTGTTGTTGTTGCGCATCTTCTGCTTGATCCACTGGCTGCATTTGCCCTTGGCCACCGTGTGCTCCTGGCTCAGAGGAGCCAGCAGCTGGAAAGCCGCGCACTTGTTAAACACGTTCTCAAGGAGAATGTCGAAGTTCCCCTGAAGCCACCCTTCCCCGCCGGGTGAAGCGTACATGCCCGACTTAAGGCATATACCGGCGTGTATCTTCGGCGCCAGGTCGTTGAACTGTTCCAGGAGCCCCACCGGAGCTGGCCGTTTAGCCGCCGTCATGGGTATCACAGTCGGCCAGACGGGGTCGCTTCGTCTTCGTGCCTGTCCCCCCTGCACATGCGCATGACAAACGTTACGCAAGCGTATGTGATACAAGCAAGCATGCCCTCTTGGTACCTGCAACTGTCAACTGGGTAGGCGGTGAAGCAGGCAGGAAATACACGCACCCTCGCCCATCCCTGCCCACCCACCACTCGCAGCGCCGCTGCTCACCCTGTGGCCGCTGATTCGCAACCGCAGATGAAGCAGCCTATAACACGGCGCCGGGGAGAGCGCCGCACGCGCCACGCGCCTGATTCGGCGCGGAGCGGAGCAGCCTCCAGCAAGCAGGAAATACACCACAGGATTCGTACTCCCAGCTTCCACGGACTTCGCGCACAAATGGATACTGCGTGCGGTCTCCTGAGCAACCGGTACTATAGCGTGCGGCCTACCCCTTAGCGTGCGTTCTTAACGCAGTGTATCTATGGGGCTGTTTGCAATCTGCATTAAAATAAGTTTGAATGTTACTGCTAGGGGGCTGCGCCACGCCCTTTCCCCTGATGCGCCTACTAACACGCTATTCATTATCCGGCAGGATGCGCATGTAATGCCCCGCGCAAAAGGGATGCTCCAACAGCTTCCACAGCCGTAGAGGTTCGCGGCTAGTCAACACCACACCCTCGTGGGGGCAGATGAACTCCATGGCGAAGGGCGCGTTGTTCGGGAATTCCTCTGGAGTTGGAGCCGAGGCAAGCGGCCAATTCAGGTCAACCAACGGCCAGCTGATGTACATCTGTATGACGCGGCCCGTCATGTTGGCGATGATGTGCCAGAACTGGGGTTCGTCATACTGCTGTTTCTGCGCTAGGATTTTGGACAGGGAGACATAATGCATATCTCCATTTGCATTTTGATGGCCCAGGGTTTCCGCCATGTCAAAGTTGTAATACTCCGGATGCATCTCGTAGAACACTTGTATGGCTTGCCGACAGTTTTGGACACGCACTTTACCACCCTGCGCTAGTACCTTAGCACCCTCCGCTTGTGGCAGGTGCCAGCCAACGCAGTGGAGCCAACAGTTGCCGTCGCCTACCACGTCTACGGCTCGTAGCCCCGCAGTCCGCAGGTACGCCTGCACATCCGCCATAATCACTAAACGGTCTGTAGGAGCTGCCTGCACGTTCACCAGCTGCCTCCGGTGTGCTGGCTGACACGCGCCTGGCTCAGTAACGGATCCGAAGCTGCAGTCAAAGGCGCTGTCGATGATATGTCCTCTGTCGTCCCTGGTGAGCAGATGATGGTTGTCGGCGTCGTAGAACCGTCCTCGCTGAACACCAGTCGGGGCAACCGCCCTTGCCTCAGCCATTCTCACCACACCTGGGCTGGTAGGTGTCACCGCGTTGGGGTCGGCCTGGGTGTCCATGGGTTCCGCAGCGGCCGAGTCCGCAGTAGACGTTGGCGTCTGGGGAGAGGGCCCCACCCGCGGCTGCGCCTCTGCGGTACCAGTGGGGCTGGTAGCTGTCGCTGCGTCATCGGCGCCAGTGCGATCCCACCACCCACGTACCCCTCATTTCAAGCGCAATACACCTAGGGTGTCTGAACTGCACAGCGTCAGCAGACTGAGCGAGGGTGCACACACCTGGGCTGGCAGGTGTCACCGCGTTGGGGTCGGCCTGGGTGTCCATGGGTTCCGCAGCGGCCGAGTCCGCAGTAGCCGTTGGCGTCTGGGGAGAGGGCCCCACCCGCGGCTGCGCCTCTGCGGTACCAGTGGGGCTGGTAGCTGTCGCTGCGTCATCTGCGCCAGTGCGATCGGGATCCATGCAGGGAGTACACACGGGCTGCGCCAATCGCGACCCCTCAGCATTTTGGCAAGCGGCCATCGGTCGCGCTTCCCAGCGTCCATCCCACACCGCGGGTCGTGGTTCGTCACCCCCATCCTGCTGTGAGCAGTCACAGCGGACCAGCAAACTGCGTTGGGGACCCCCCTTTTTTGCATCTTCCCGCCCACTGAAGTTCGGGAACTCGCCGTTGAAGTTGTGCGTGAGCTTCACAGCCACGCCCAGCGCGAACTCCATGGTCAACCTGCCTCGGTCGGCAAGTACGGCTGCCAGCTGGTTATTCACCTTCACCGCACCACCAGATGAATGGAATAAGTGCCCCACGTTCCTGGTGGGGATCGCACGATCCATAACCATTGCTAGGTTTGAGGCCCTGCACGCCTTCAGGATTCCAAAGACCAGACTGCGCAGTCCGGGGCAATGCACACCCATCCGCTGGTAGAGAAGACAGGTGTCCGTCCGCTGTGTGTCTGCGGACCCATCGAATGTCAGCGGTCCCACGCGTGCAGGGACACGCGGAGGATCTACTCTCTGACCATCTCTCCACGTGATGCGGGCAAGCTCTTCCTTCTCAGCCTCCGGCCTCGCATCCCACGCTTCCTTCCCAACGAAGGCTTCCAGCACTTCCCAGGCTAGGACGAGGTCGGACATCTTGAGAGTGGCGTGCAGCCGCGCCTCCGGGGTGGCAGCTTTGACCAGCCTTCCATGTTTTCGAAGTTGGGACATGGGCTGGAGAGGTGCAAAGGGTGCACCACTCGGGGCGCCCCAACCGCATGCTGGTTGCGCCAGTCGTAGCATGGGCCACACATCACCAGACCGGGTTGCTGGAGGCTAGTTCCCTGCAACGGGTCACACTCAACCCCGCTTCCTTCCCACGCTTCAAAATCCGCCTTCATGCACAGATCGCAGCTCCATACTTCAGGCAGGCTCCCGTAGCTCCCTCCAAACCGTATTGCGTCGCCGCAAGCAAGGCATTGCATGTGCCATGGCATCCCATACTGGGACAACGTCCCCAGCGGCTCGGCGCGGATTGCGTCGTGCGTGGCGGGGACTCCAGCCTCCGTGCTGATGGCGCCGTAGAGAATTGCGGACATCGTGGCCGCGGTGCGCAGGCCGCGACCCCCACCAGGCACCTCCCCAACCGGGCAAAGCCCCCGATGCACAGTTCTGTCCCCCGGCCAAACAATGACGCTGCCCGGCGGGCCAGCAAAACGGACGCGCCTTAACGGCGTGGCGGACGGAAAGCCGGACGCTGCGTGATCGAGTGTGAAGTGGAACGCGCCGTCCTCGCACCGCTGCCAATGCCTTCCATCTACCGAATCAGGCAGGAGTTCCGTGTAGCTCTGCTCGTCAAGGAACATCCCGGAGGAAAACTGGGTAGGGAAAACTGCCTCCTCGCCGCTCCGGAGCAAGAGGTCAGTGTGCCACATCTGCACCCAGCTCCCCAGGTTGCGCAGGAGGACAGCTGGGGATAGCAAGAACTGGCCAACCCCTGACACCCGGACCGCCTTCTGCATGCTGACGGGATGATGCTCAAGCACCTTCCCCCAGATCCCCGGATATTCCGATTTCGCGCGCTCCCAGTCCACCTTCACGGAATACCTCGCCCCTGGTCGGAGACACCGCTCGTCCCGCTCGACCCGCGGGTCCCACTCACGCGTGCTGAACAGGGAAGAGGGCGTCAGAAAATTCGCAACCGCACGGTCTGTAGCTTTTGTGAAAAGCGATGAACAGCGGGGACAATCCTTCACGCACACGATCGTTTCCAAGATCCGCGCGCACTCCGCCTTACAGTCTTCAATCTTCTGGTGGCATACACGTATGCGCAGCTCACACGCATCGTGCAGTGCCGTGGGGTCAACCCCTTCACGCAGGGTGAAGCGATGGAGCTTGCAAAAAGACTGTACCCCTTCCCAGGCAGTTCTGACGTTCTCCTCACGGTTCCCCAGCGCGACAGCTTCACACCGTTTAGTCGTCATCGCTGAATCAGCCGGTGATGGGGATTCCAATTCTTCCATAGCCGCCGTCCAGCAATCCAGCAATTTCACCAGATGCGCAAGCGTGCACCCGTGTCTTTCGCACTGGTTCTGCACCATACGAAGGGTGGCCATACAGCATGCGGCCCAGACAAGCAGGCACGCCTTCTCCAGGTCAACCAATACGCAGTCCCCGTTGGACCCGCAGGACATGGGAGGG